>JAPMOR010000759.1:1376910-1399954 GCA_026543865.1 Argiope aurantia
ATATATATATATATATATATATATATATATATCAATACTGTTTGCTTCATATCAGGTTTATAGGAAATGATAAGCATATCTGTCATTTCGTCTAAAACTTTTTTTAATTCAACATCACAAATAAATGAAAAATTAATAAGTAGATTGGAAAACAAAACTTAACTAACACTGCAGGAAATTATAAACTCTTCCCCAAACCTTTGTCTCCAAAATATTTCATCCAAATCGTAACTTTCAAATTCTATTTTAAGATAAAACAAACCAAATAATCTATGCTTCCAAATTAAAGATCCTTATCATTTCTTGATAACTAATAAATTGTCAAAAAAAGATTCAAAATTAACAAAGAAAAAATTGTACGATAAATTCAACATCTATTGCCATACATGAATTATTTTATTTTATTATATAGAAAATAATATCAAGTGATCAACCTAAGACTAATGTGAACGCGAAATTGCCCCAAGAAACCGTTGTGAATTAGTTTTCTCTAAAAGCTTGTGAAAAAAATTTTAATTTTAAAAATCTACAACTCAGAAACGATATATATACATCATTAGTAGTTGGAAAATGTAAACAAATAATTAAAAAGAAAAAAAATCGAGAAATTATTTTTATTCCCTAAAAATTTACTAAAGAATAGACAAAACAAAACGAAACCATAAAATATAAATGGGTCTAAATGGTAAGAAAAGTCATTAATTAAGAATCTACCATGAATCAGGCTTCTCTGAAAACTGAACTCTAAAGTATCATTTTCTGAAGACATTTTAATTTCAAGAAACGAAGCAGACTGTGCATTTAAAAAATAAATTGATTATTACTTCTTTAGAACTAATATACTATTATTGAAATTCCAATTATCTGAATAGATTTTGAGAGAAGAAAAGTATCAATATTTGGAGGGAAAATGTCAAAATTATGATTTCCTCTTTTGTAAATTTTACAATATTTACATTTTCGGTACATGTTATCTGCTAAATTGAATTCCGTGAATTATAGTTACCTTTTTCCAATGCCTGACATCTTTTGTTTTATCTAATTTCTGAGCTTTATATAGTCTCATCAGAGTTGCCGTATATTCGAACCGGAATGATTCCAGTTTACTTCAAATTATTTGAGTTCTATTGCAGTAGGAACACAAAAGAGATGAGCAATACGTATTCGGAAATTTATTTTCACTTTGCAGAAATTTTGAGATAAAAAAATTAATTAATGCACCTAGGTTATTTCATTTTTTATTCATTAAAACTGTGACTTTACAGCAAGCAAATTCTCTGTATATTAGTTTTAAATGTTTATGTAAACTTGAGAGCTTACCAAAAGTGTCCACACCTATCATCAATAAATTTCCCTTAAAATTTGAGTTGTTGAGCACATACTTCAGCGTTTAGATTTCAAAAAGAAAGAATCGATTAGTCTGCATCTCAAAAAAAAAGGGGGGGAGAGTTAATTACTCTTTAAAAAATAAAATCTAAAAAATATCCAAAGCAAACAAAAAATGTTATTTATTTCTATTTTCAGACAATTTATTAATGAACAAATGCAAAAATGGAATAATAAGTTTCTAGAACCAATCGCCAATCAATTTCCTCTAAATATTGGATTTTGCAGAATAATTTTCATTTTTCATTTTCAAATCAGAAAAATAAAACAATCTATACCGCAGATACAGAGAATAGTTGCTCTTTGATTTTTTTTTAAATATGAAATATGACCAAAAAATTGATAACAAATCAAAAAATTCTAATTTGAGTTCATTTCGAAATATTTTATAAATAAAAAGATGAAAAAATTAAATTAAACATTTTATAATTAAATCTATATTATGCTAGAAACTCACAGTAAATTAATCCTTTTTTTGTTGTTGTTTAAAACTGAGTTCTAACTAATAATTTTCAGAAATAATTTTTAAGCTAGGAAATTCCTCAGATCCTTCCTAGCTTCCTCTTCCTCTAATCTCACTTCTCATGGAAAAAAAAAAATAAGCATCAGTAATCGGAAATTTGACTTCTAAACAATTTGTTTATGATCAGACAAAAATATTATTTTTCATAATTTGTATAGTTCTACATTCAGCCGATATGTATTCAAATGAAAGTTTCCATTAAAACTTGAGTTCCATATCAAAATTTTCGACATTATTCTTAAATCAGGAATAAAATAATAAAATCTACATCTCAAGAACCTTTTTTGGTAACTAATAATTAAATATAGAAAAAAAATCTCATTCAAAAATTTAGACGAAATCACATTTAGAAAATTCTATTTTACTTCCAAGCGATTAACTGATTAACAAACAAAAATTGGAATTATATAATCTGATATTAAAATGAAACTGTTTTGCCTTAAAATATGAATGATTTTTCTCTAGAAATTTAACTCTAAGACATTATTTTCAAACTGAAAAAAAATAATATACTACGCATCAAGAACAAAAGAGTTCATTCGTTTAATAAATCAGAAATTATAAGCAAAAATCCTAATTTAGAAAACAATGAGAAAATATTGTCATTTAAGAAAGCTATTTTAATGGAAAGAGAAAACATATAATAAAATAATCTAATATTATAATGATCTTGTACAATGAGGAAAGTCTTCCATTTATTTAGAAACCATGAAGAATCAATTTATAACAAATGAAGTTTAAATAATTATTTTCAGAAGTTATTTTCGACTGATGACAGAAAGTAAAATTTAATTCCGATAATAGTAATCAAATGATATAATACCAATTTTTGTGATATAATACGAAAAACAGCACAAAGCAAACGACTTAAGGTATAGTGTTGAGATTATAATTTAGCTTCAGTGATATGGAAGTAATTTTAAAAACTATATGTAAAAATAAAAAAGATAATTACATTCTTTTTAATATGATACCGAATTACCAGAAACTTATTCGCCAAGACTAAAACATTTGCCCGTGTAAATAAAAAAATATAATTTCATCAATAATCATAATTATCAAAAAATTAACTTCTAGGTGATTTCTAAATGAACTGCTAAATAAATTACATAACCCTAAATTAAATTGAGTATATATTCCCTTAAAATCTAGCTTGAAATAGTTTTCTCTGAAAATGGAACTTTAACCTGCATTTTCAACTTATGAAGCAGAAGAAAATAATTTGGGCCTCATAAACAAATAAGCTTTTATGATATATATTAAATGAAAAGTAGCATTAAGTAAAAGATTTAATCAGGATCGGAAAGATCGATCAAAGATCGGAAATCAGGTTCTGATTTGACATCAGAGGATGTAATTAATAAGTTCAGTTGAGGATATTGATGTAATTTTAGAAGATGATACAAAAGCAGAAGAAAAAGCTGTTCTGTTTTTTAACCTTATTACGAATTTCAGTAATCTGTAGCTCAGAAATAAAACAACAAAACTCAAGAAAAAATATAAACAGAATAGCAATCCCAATTATTGGAAAAATAACTTGATTATAAATCCCAATGAATAAACTAATAAATCCAATAAATCCCTATTAATAAACGGATAAAACAATAAATCCCAATTAATAAACGGATAAAACAATAAATCACAATTAATAAATTAATAAATCCAACAATTCCCAATTAATAAACTGATAAAACAATAAATCCCAATTAATAAACTGGTTCATTAATAACCAAAGAAAAATTTAAATGATATAATCTCAAATTAACTTCTGATTAAATTCTTATAAAATAAGTTTTCTCAAAAAATTTCCATCTAAATTGTCAATTTTTAAATCAGGAAGAAAGAAAAAATAGTATCACAAAAGCAAACACATTTTTGTGAAATAATATGATACGAAATATAGCGCAAAACAAACAACTTAACGCGAAGGTAAGGCTGTGGTTTAGGTTCAATTCTGAGAGGTAATCTTAGGAAAAAATGACATAAAACCCAAAAAGAGACAACTGTGTTCTTTGATATGATCCTGAATTTCAGTGAAACATCCAGACCATCGTGGTTCCTCTCTTATTTACGAGGTTGTTAGTATGACGCAGAAAGAAAAATAGAAAGAAAACTAAAACGATATCAGGTCCAAGGTGGATTCTGAAGCACTTTTGCTACAGGCTCAGAAATAATGAGTTCTTGATCCTTTTCTTACGTGTGAAGTCTGGCATGACCTGAATAGAACTTTATCTTCGTGATAGCATGCGAATTCTTTCGAAGCAAGTTATCCGTCTACAACATATGTCATCCTTTTGTATAGCCATAGGCTATGATGTAGTAGGACCAAATTATTGCAAGTTCAAAAGGCAAGTGATCATGAATTTCTCAACTATGTTTTCTAGTTGCTGTTTACCTGAGGCGTAGGTAGGATCTAAAGAAAAAAACCGGGACATTCATTCAAAGATTTCTACGTCTCTTTAAAGTATATACGGAAATTGGGCCAATTTATTCCGTTTCTTAGAGTACACTTAAATTGTAGGATTTTGCATGGATTTGAAACGCAGATTTGTATGCCTGCAGGTAAAAAGGTGTTTTTAAACTTTTTACAGCTTTTTACGATAAACCTTCATAATAAGCGCAAATTTCTGAGATTGTTAGCATTGAAAGTCGTTTCCGAAAATATGATTCTTTTTCTAACAATGATACGAATACAATTTTTAGATTTTTTTTTCCTAATAGTTATTTATCAGTAATTATTTGAACAAGTTTAAAATTTCTTCACACATGCATATTAAATTAGATTTTTTTTCTCCGAAATGTGCACGAAAATATAACAAATCAGAATTCTGCAAACATTTTTTTTTTACGGCGAATAAATATTTATTATTAAATCGAAGTTGAAAATGCTCTCTCAAGCAATTATTTAGTATTTTTAAGTAGTTTTGCATAACTGTTTTTTATAGTTGATTTTGACATCATTTGCTTCATTCTCGTCAGTTACATAATGAAGTGGCACTCGGAATGTAATATCATCACAGTTATAATAAGTGGTATGGCAAGTGCTAATAATTGCCCCTCCATCATATTTGGTATAAATGTTATAACTATTATTTTCTCGTTGAAACATCGCATTTGTTATTAAAAAGAAATATGAATCCATAAGCGTTTTGCATTCATAACACCTCTAAGACTAGGATCCATGTTTTCTATATTTCCTCGGCGCCCCAACAGGAGCACTGCAGATGAGAAACTACCGTATGAGTATGCAGGTTCTCATTTGCCTGGTGGATATCGCAATAATGTCGGGTTGAGTTATCTCCACTCCAATGATGGGATGTACCTGAGAGGGCTGGACCATGGCCAGTAAATAAGGCTGGTATTTCAATCATCGGCTCCAGCTACAGATCCCGCCTTCTTCTATCGCCTAGGCAGGATGGAGGGGGTAACCTAGTCCTAGTTGCCATAGTATATTCATAACTACACTACTGATTTTCGTATCGTTTTCTAAAAAAAGTCTTATGTTAAAGGTACACTTTATATCTCTGTTAGATAAATCTTTTTTGAGTTAATATTTCTTTCTCCCTTTTCCATGTCATACACCATTTTAGGCGCAAGCTATTTATGGAAGAATGGAATTTATTTCAAATGCACCGCAGTTCTGCAACAATGGAGAAGAGAAGGAATTCAAGCCAGGCAAATATGCCCTGGGCACAAATCTTAATGGCCGCAGTAGAGAGGAAATATCAATGTGTTTATTTCAATTTTCAAGCACGAGAATAATAAAAAAAAATCTATGAACCAGAAAAGATTTAATTTGTCACAGCAACAAGACTACAAACATGTAAGAATTTGCAGAAAATCTTTACTAATCGTCTTCAAAGGGAAACCTGAAACTTAATTAACATTATTTCAAAATGCTGGTTAGGAATTGTTTTTTTTTTTTTTTACATTTCATTTAAATTAAAGAAATATAAAGATAATAGTTGAATAAAAAAATCATAAAAGGCCAAAAAATGTGATTAATTATTGCTAAAATTTAAAAAATAAAAAGTTCTATTATTCAATAGATTAAGGTTAAATGCAATTTCTTCTAGCCTCCCGAAAAAAGGGTTTTAGTTTAAAAACAAAACAACAATTTTTGCCATCATTTTTAAAATGTCTTTCAAAGACAAGATCTGCATTATCCAAACTTGTGAAATATATTTTGAATGTATTTTCTTGCATTTCCTCATTATTTTAAATAGATAATTGAGTATAAAAGTATTTGAAATGTAATTAGAGTACAGATAATTAGATGCACAGGATAAATAAAATATTAATTATATGATGATACGATAGTTGTAATAACCGCATGAAGAAAAAAATATTATATATCATGCATATTTTCCTTAACTTAAAGTTTATTACAAAAAAAAAAAGAAATGTCAATTTAAAAAGTAGGGAATTAAGCGATATAAGATAAGATATTTCAAAAGATCTTTTGTTGACAAATATTTAAAATTGCGTAAATGGTAACAATTTTTAAAGATTCAGAATATATTTTTAAAAAGTTATAGAATTTATTATTGATTATTTATTACATTTCAAAAGATTTTTTATACACATAATTATTCATTAAGAAGAATGGATTATTTTAGGATCAAATAAATACAAAAGTTATATTTATAAAAAGAATAAATAATAAATAATTGTTGTAAATAAATATTTCACTTTCTATTTTTGATATCTGTAAATATTTTCTTATAATTGAATGTCATTTTCTATGAAATTTAATTAACTGTTGAGACTTATTTGTTAAAAATAAGTCGGTAAGAAAATAAGTAAATTCGAATTTTGATGTGATCTTTATAATTTTTCTCTGTCTCGAAATTAATATATAAAATTCAAAATTTTTATTGAAAAACAAATATAATCTCTTTTTTTATTTTCAAGTACTAAGTCGTTGCACATAAATATGAGTACAGTATTTTATGGCAAAAGAAATATAAAAAGAATATTTATAAAAATATAAATCAATAAAATCGGAAAATATTTTATTCAAAACTTTTGATATCCGTAATTTTTTTTACAAAGCTACACTTTATTTTGCATATAATTTAGTTAATTGTATAGAATTTTATTTTTAAGTAATAAACAAATAAAGAGCAACAACAAAGAGTCTTAAGTAATAGCCCAATATCTTCTGAAATTCAAATCATTTGAGAGATTGTAAATATTTATATTGCATATAGTTTTTTAAACTTTTCTATGAAATCTTATACTGTTTATTATTGAAAAAAATATTAACATGTATAGTAGAGAAGTGTTTACGTTACAAGGAAGTTCCGGAAGAGGATTCGAAAATTGGACTATCAGAACTGCAAACTGATAGAGCGACCAGGATGTCCATATAACTCCCTCGTTCAGTTTTAATAATCGTTCTTATGTCTATAAAGACATTAAATGTAACGTTATATTTAAACGTCCGAGTAACCTAAAAAGGCTACATTTAAAAATAATAATAATAACCAAAGTTGCACAGAATTTTTTAATAAAAAATTGGGGGGAGGGGGGTAATTTTAATTATCTAACATAAAATATTACTAAAAATGGGAAAACAATATAATAACATTTTAAGCAAACTATTTTAATATTTATTCAGCTCATAATAACAGTTCGGTATCACCTATCGATAGTAATTTTCGCATCTTAATCGTTGCCATATTGAATCTAAAGGGCAAACAACTTTGCATAAATAGCAGATAATATATTCATAAATTTATAAATTGAAAAAAAAATTAAGTTATTTCTAATTGTTTTATTATTTTCAATAATTTATTCAGATTCAAAATTAGTATAAAACATACAGTGCTATGCTTTATTATAATTTATAACAATTTATTCATTTAAAATAAATTTCAAGGAAAAAACAATATATATCGTTATGAAGGATAACATTCACTGCACCACACCATTTGTCAGTTTTAATCATAATTGTGGCATTACCTTATAAATACGTTTTCACTTATATAATGTGTTTTAAATTCATTTACATATTTATTTTTGGAGTATAGCACTGTCAATTGCATAAAAAAAAACTTTAAATGGTTTTTAACTCGCCTAACCCAAACAGAGTTTTCAACCCAAATGATTTTAAAAGAATCAAGATACATCTATAATAAAAAAATGAGAAAGATTTTTTCTGAAGATTTTTGATGCTTCGATACTTCGATGTTTCAAAAATATTTCAGCAAAATAGATGAATACAGAGTACAAGAGGATTAATTAATTTTGTGAAAAAGTAATTTCTCTCTACCTTAAATGATAAAATCATTTTTTAAAGATTTATTTCCTAAATGCTTTTTTTCCGTGGATTTCTTATGAACAATACTTTCAAAGCCATTTCTCCCGAAATACATACATTAAAAAAATTAATGAAGATTTTGTGTTTTACGTATCGCAAGAATAACACACAATATATCGTGACTTAGTCATGCGCAACATTCCCTTTATTTTTTTGATCATCGTTATGGTATTAAAATAATATGGGAAATTTTGTGACAATCATATCATCCAGATTACGCTGCAAAATACTATGAACAAAACCTTTATTTGGCATATTTATTATCCAATGTCTTAAGTCTTAAATTCTTGCCTTTCAATGTTTTAATTACCTAATAGATACTAAACTTGATATTCCCAAATTATTTTAAAAAGACTTATTTCGAAACTAAAGTAAATTTTATGATAGAAGAACATCTAATCATTCAATATGAATGCATCAAAATATATTTCAATAAAAGTGAAGATTGTCGTTTTTTTAAACGAAATATAATTTTTAAATACAAGCAACCTAGTTGCTACTTCAAAATATCTCTTTTCCTCATCGGTTTGTTCTTAAAATTATAAGTTTTACGATTTTACAAGTTTCATACTCAGCGAACTAGAAAATTTTAAAAATAAATAGTACCTTTTTAAGCTACATAGGAGATTTTAGAGTAACTATTCATTATAAATTTAAGAAAGCACAGATTTTAACTCTTCATAATAAATTTCGATTAAATATAAAAAATGAACTGAATCAGCATTTTATTCGCTAAAATGATTCAACTTTCACGAAGAAAGTGTTCTTTGATTCTAGTTACATGAAAGTTTTTTCAGATGAAAGCGAACTATGGTCACAGAAAATAAGTTTTAAAAAAAGTTTAATTTATTAAGGAATCGCTAAGCGAACAAACTAGGTTACATTTAAAATACATGAAACTTATGTAAAAACCCAGTTCGAAATAAGAATTTTCAAATTAAAAAATTTTATTACCATTGTGTTTATTGATGGTTCGAAAAGATAAGTTTTAATGTGATCACCATTGAAAATGTAATACAAGGTATAATTTCACAAAGCAGACAAAACTTTGCCCAGCGCCAAACTAAAAAATTCCTAAATGTTTTAACAGTGTGGCATGAATTGATATTGCCATTGATATGAAGATTTAATTTAGAGAAATTTCTCAAGGATTCTTTTCAAAAAGAAACTCTTATTTAATACATTTATTTTCAAGGAGACTATTGTATCGTAGATCACTTTTTCTGTTATAAGACTAAAAACAAACAATTTCTATTTTTATTTTAGTTATAGGTATCATTTGCTACGTAACATGTATTTAACATCATTTTCATTATCTATATACAGTGAAATAAGAAAAGCTAATTTTTAGAAAAAGAAAGAAAAAAAAAAAGAAATTTTTTTTTAATTATATATAAAGTGATCCAAGGCTCATGAAGGTTTTGTACCTTAAATAACATTATCCTGTTCCTTGGATCATACTGTTATCTGCATTAATGCTAGTCCTACTTTGTTCTGATGATTTATCAGATGCGATGAGGATAAATAGGTTTTTATTTTAACAGTGCATCTTCGAGTTTTTAAAAAAGGTTTCAATATGAGTAGGGTTGAAAGCTTTTGCTCTGAACAAACTTATCTTTTCTGGTTTTCTCTTGGATAATTTTGCAGAGTACTTTATCATTAGTAGTCTTAATTATTCTTCTGTAATTTTTTTCCTTTCCACTTGGCAGGTCAAAGACATTGCAAACATATAAACCAAACTTCAAATTCTTTTCTTCATAAATGCATGACTCATTTTCAACACTCAAAATATATATCTTCTTTTTCAAAAAATACTTTTCTAGAGTTGTACTGAACATTATATCTGAATTTCTCTTACCCAGACTTCTTAAGAACCTTCAAGTCACGAATTAATTTTGTGAATTTAATGTTAATCCTTTTGTATGACTCTCTAGATGTAATTTTCCAATCATCTTCACCATGTGCAAATTCAGGTGCTAATTTTACGGCTTCGTGATCAATATTTTCATGTTTTCTCCCTGCTTGATCTAACAAACATTATAGAACTCGGATCACTAATCCATGGTTTCGGATGTATTTTCAATCCAGTTTGTGCTAGTTTACAGTTCTAACAAGAGGTAATCTACACAAGATACGTTCGAACTTGCTAAAAACATGTAGGTTCGCTTAGCAGATTATATTGCACTAACTGGAATATAGTGGAAATCATCAAACAATTCTTAAAATTTATATGTAATTCTTGAAAAATTTTATTGTTTATATAGAAGAAACAATTTCATTGATGCACTCATATACAATGCCAGAATAGTAAACAATAATAGCTTTTATAATATGCATTAGTGAGTATTGTCTGAGATTGTTCAACTATTTGCAACAAAATGGAATATCGTATTGAGATGAAAGATATACAATCTCTTCTATATATTTCGAGGAAGTAACAATGGTAAATGAAAACCAACAATATTGAATAGAATCTTTTCATCATCCTCAGATGCATTTTATGCAAAAATGTTTTTAGATACATCGACCTGTCTCCAGTTTTTGAAAACTTCTTCTAATAATCAAATTAACTAAAATTCATCATGCTTTTATATCCCTTTTGACATCATAAAGAAACAATGTAAGCATATTTCTGAACATTTTGCATTTCTAGCATCATTTATTGAAGTTCTCAATTGAATTATGTTTATCTTTTATTATTTTACAACATAAAATGTTATGTACTGCAATAAAATGTAGCTGACAAAATTAATCATTGCATTCTACCGGATTTAGAAAGAGTCTTTCAATTATAAAAGTGGTTAAAATTTTGGGTTTATAAGATAGTAATTAATATACCATTTTCAATTAAATCCTTAAAAAATGTTCTTTTTTGTTTTGTATATTACAAATCAAGGAAAAGAGAAATACGAGGTATCCACAAAGTCTATTTATAATTAAAAATTTTGCTCTAAACGTGCAGTTTATAAGATGTGTTAATAAAATTTGTCACACGAGTTCACCCGCACTCTAAATTTACCATTAAAAACATTTCTGTGTTTTAGGTGTCCTATATATAATATAAACATGAACTGTTGAATAAACCTATAAAAGTTACAATCATTCAAAAAGAAATACAGTGTATAAGGTTTATATCTTAATGCGGGATTATGCTAAAGATATTATTAATCAAAAAATAGAAAGGGATATGACTGACTTTAAACGAAAAATCATTGATACCATTATCGCAATTGATGATAGTATGTTAGAGTGAATATTATATCGTCTTGATGAACTTCATGCATATAATGTTGCCCATAGAAAAGTATATTAAATGAGGCAAAAAAAATTCAATATCTACTCTTCATTTTTTTAATAAATTGCCCAGATTTGGTGATTCATAAGTTGGTTTAACAAAATTTTGAAACTGCAATGCGGTTTACTTTGTGGGCAAATTGAACCTGATTATTTTTTACAATTTGCATTAAACTCAAAAATCAAAAGAGAAAATAGAGTTTTCATGACATTTATAAACAAGGATTTTTAAGTGTTATCAAATGAAAGAAAGGATAATAAGGAAAAGAACAAATGAGGCATAATCTAGCTCCATTAATCCGATGAGTGAAAAATCCCAACATCTTTCGAAGTTATACTTTCATCTACATGAGATTAATTGGAGTCGTTCAATCCATCAAGAGGCATCAAACGAATATTTCAGATGAAATATGGTTGCAGTTACTAAAAATTATATAAACTACTATGAAAACCTTTCAAACAAAATGCGAAAAGTTTGAAAAAGATTGCTTTGGCATTTTGTCTTCATTAATTTTGGTATTTTAAAATCTTTTATTTGGTTGAGGTTTCTTAAAATTTCACAACAGAAAGAAAGCAGTTTCAAATTAGAAAATGACTGAACAATCAAATTTTGATGCACATAGACTCAACCAGACCAAGAATTTTCATTCGCATAAAATATTTAACAATGATTATATGGTACAGGTATAGCAGTCGAATATTGTTTTTCGGGAATTTTCTCTAGGAATTGGAATGAAGGAGATTAATACAGTTTCCATATTTTTTTTTTAAATTTTATCTATAATATCTTTTAATATTATCAAAAAAGGAAGTAGTGGAAAGGAATCAAATGGTAATTAAAATTATAATATCTTCGAAAAAGAGAAACTAAAGACAGCTTATCGGACTTGCATGAGATTTCAAAATGATTTTTGGCAAGATTTTAACAGTCATCCCAAAGCTTGATTTCTTAACACTGTCCAATGCAGATACGTTTCTCCCATAGATACTCTTTTTTATAATCATTTTGTGCTAGAAGGGATACGATTTTTCTTTTCATCATGCCTTCAGTAAATTTCTGACTAAGGAATGATTTTTAGCATATACCCAAATACAGATCATGGAGTTAGTATAGACATCACTGATAGTCTATCACTGGATTATCTGTCACCAGTCAATATTAGACAAATATAAACATCTCATTTTTGATTTTAAAAAATTATCATATGAGAATTTCTAGAGCTTTCGAAGGTATGTCAGTTATCAGAATAAATAAAGATATTTTAATATACTTATTGCAATTTCAAGAACCTTGAGGAAAATAATATCAACGAAATATTTCAAATGTAAACATCTTCAAATGCGATGTGAAATATCCAATGGTCGCTGAAACTAAGAAACGGCTAAGATATCATTCAAATCAAAAAACTCAAATCCACTTCACAATGAACACTTACAATTTCCATCCAAGGAGTTAAGCCTGATGGTAAGGAACGAAGCGAAATGACATCTGAGCAATGTAAAATAGAAGGTTTTACTAAAATGGCAAACCATGTAAACTAATTCTCATTCTCTATTTGTGAATAACTCAAAAATTTTCGCTAACATAAAAACTTATATAAAAAAATCAAGTTTTAAAAATCGCAATGACGGTATGACGTGCAGAAAAAAAAGACATTTTTGATTTTAAAAAATAAATACTTACCTATGTAGATGTATGTAATATTAAACCGCACTCTCCTATAGCATTATACACATTCTCACAATTTCCGCCATTGTGCTTTCAAGAAAAACCGTTATTTCGCAAAAAAGCAATCTTTCTTATTCTTCTTCAAAAATATGTCACGAAGATTTGCGATTAAAGAAGCTCTTTTTCAAATAGCAATGGTTACCAGGCTATGAAGATCCCGACGATAGTCTTTATCAAGTCACATTAAATTCTTCATCATGCCAACAAGCTGGGCCAACTGAACTAATATCATCAAACCAGTGTCTCTTTTCATGACTTCCATTTAGATACAAGAAAAACACACAAACATGATGAAATGCAGTAAGTAATTCATAGTAAATTCTCAACTTAAGCATATACTCACGATATCAAAAATTGGTTGCTCGTATCTCAAAATATGTTTCTTATTCAAAATAAGACTATTCTATATACGTAGAGAAATGATCTGGAATTTAAGAAATGCTAGATCTACCTTTACACACGTGAATTTTTTCAAAAACTACAGTTGATAGAATATTCCAGAGCACAATATAAAGCCTTTTGTTATTTTAGAATGAAAGAAATAAAAAAAAATACATTTATTAAATTATACAATGACTGCCATTATGAATACTCTAAAACAATAAGAAATTATTTTTCATAATTTCCTTACAGAATTTTATAAATTGTTTCTTATCCCATATATTTCATATATAGTTCCTGATATTTCATATAAAACTCAATTATAATTTAAGAAATCAGAGAATTGTGTATTAATTATTAATAATCTCTTTAAAACCTCAACAACGTAAATGCACGTAAGGAATAAATACAATGAATCTAAGGAATACAATGGATACAATACAATGAATCTATTTCCCTGGTTTTTTATTAAGAGTGATTTATTTTTAAATATGCATTGTTATACTCGCATAAATTAAAATCCTCAAATTTTTTTACCTAAAAAGGTTCTCTCATAAATCATGAGGTATTGCTTGTTTACTTTATTATTTCTTGCTCGCTTCGTTATCACTTAATTATCTCATCAATTACGAATAGTCGAAAAGCAGTGAAAATTAACCTAAGGTATTATTGAAATAAATCTATTAATAATGATATACAGACGACTTATTCTATTTTAGTTTCTAGTCAATTTTAAGACAGTTGAGCACAGTTTGGTTTAATTTCAGTGATGCACCGTTTAAAGCAATATGAGAACTGTTTTGTGACAAGCGCAGTAATTTTAAATAGTATCAGGTAATGAATTATTAGCTTTGGAGCCTAAAATACAAATCAAAACTATGGCATAAAGATATTTTCGAATTTAAGTCATTCTTCCATGTTGTTAAGACTTAACTATTTGAAAAATAAAATTCCTGGTCAGATATATGCTTCATCAATTATTTCTTGACCGCTCATATCAAGGTCTGTTTCCAATCTCAATAGAGTATAATATTGACCCTATCAATTTTTCCGATCATATTTTAATACTCCTCGCATTTTATTCATAATTAAAACCTTAAGACTCCTCTAGTACCTAATTTTTATAATTGCTTTATTTTTTCACTCAAAATGTACATTATTATGTTCATTTCTCCTGTTTTATTTTACTCCAAATATTTTTCATTCTAGTTTTTACCATTTTTTCTTATGTTATATGTATTCGTATTTTGTCATTTTTATATTTGCTTCCGACTGATTGCAGTGTAATTTTTTTTTCTTTTTTTCTAAGTCCACCTACGTCTATACCAAACTGGTAAGGGACTACATCAGCTCTAGAAACAGAGGTGTGGTGCGATGTTAAGTATTAAATATAATAAACCAGATCAATAATGATGCAGTCCCTTGAATAGCATATATGTGGGAAGGAATCTAACAAATAAAATAAATAACAATGCATCATCCCCTCGAGTAGCTTAAAAATGAAAGCTGAATCTAACAAATAAAATCAATAGTAATTCGCTGGAATTAAGTTTCTGTTATCATGAATTTTGATGCCAAATCATCTTATACGTTATAAGCAGCCAGCCAATAATATGTTATCAAATATATATTTAATTACTTTTTTTAAGTTTTTTATCATTTGTTTATCATCATCCGTATATTCAAGTATTCATTAAAAATAAATCGACATATATATATATATATATATATATGTTCGAAAAAATTATTCGATCTGACTAATGGAAAAGCTATTCGATTCTACATTTCTGAGAAAAATCTCGCACTGCAGCTTTCAAAGAACAACTCGAAAAGGATCTATTTAGGCGTATAGCACTTCGTAATTGCTGGTTATTATAATTATTAAAAAATCATTTTCAGGAATTTGAAAAATTATATAAAGTTATTCGTTTATTTAAACAAGATTGGCCAGATTGTAAATATTAATCATTTACAAACTGACCATTTAACGAAAAAGAGAGTTAACTGAATTATAAAGGAAGGAAGGTTACTTACAAAAAATAATTCCCTTTTTAGCAGCAAAGGAAATTTGATTTTTTTTTTTTTTTTTTTCAAATTCCGTTTTAGTTTTTTGCCAAAAAATAAATTTGAAAATTAATGTGTCGTTTCATCGATTCTAAAACGATGTGAAAGAGACGAAAATGGTGAAAACCAAAGCATCCAAGATGTTAGTTCAGCTGCAAGTGAACTTCATGAGTTATCTCAAGAATGCAACATTAGCTAAAGTTCAGTTCAGTCGATTCTGATTAAAGATTTAGGTATGAAAATTATCTACCAAAATTACCATCCGCAGCATAAAACGAAGATCATCCTTCAGCTGTGCTCGGTCTCTTTGAAAGGCTGAAAATGAGAGAAACATGATATAAACAAGAAATGAATTGTATATTTAAGTCTATAATATAAGGAAGGAGATCGCGTGTTCAAGGAGATGTGATGACCATACAATATAACATCTGTTCAAAGTTCAAGTATACAAAAGTGGCGGAAATTACGATCTTGTAACTTTCAACGCATGCGTGGAAAAGTCCAGGATCAAAAGTTGGCGAGACTCTTTGGAAAGTTACATTCAGTATGAAAATTTATAAATTACAAGTTAATATTACTTATGAGAAATGAATTTTGAATATTTTCATTAACTTACTAACGCAGGATTGATAAGAATTTTCATTCTCAATTCATATTATTACTACACCAGTCTGTTGTTTGGGATCTATGGTTGAACGAATATATGCTTTTACAATTTTAATTTTGCAAAAAAAAAACTTTTGAAAATCCATTTTGATATTGGCTATTTGGAGAATATGGTTATATGATACTGCCTATTTTGCATCCGGTGTTTAAGGCCTCTATCTTAAGTTATTGAATGTAAAATATCTAACGTAAAATCTAATTTAATTTGTCTTTTGGCTTATAAAATTTAATTTGCTGCAGTACATGGCTTGTATAAGTGATTTTAATATACCTACAAACATTAGTAGTATAAACGAATTACGTACTTTTCTTTGAAGAATATATACCTATTTTTTTAATTGATTAAATAAAATAACTTTTTTTACGTATTGATATAGAAAAAAAATTAATAGATAAAAATTTTAAAAACTGTCAATTTAGGATCAAGACATTTAATAAGTTATACATCTAGTTGTAAATCAAAACAATACCAAAATAATCAACTAAAGAAACTTTTTTTAGTCAAATATTTCTCATAAACAATTAAGCTGGACTACTTATATTGTCTGTATGGTCAACATTCCAAAGTCCTGATTTCAGAGTTACTAGTGATTTACTATAGTTTAATGACAGCCTAATAAATATTCTTAAAATATATACACCTTAAATTAATTTGATTTAACTGGATCAATAACCTGTTTTGAGATTGCTCTAAAGTTATTTCCAAACTCTCTGTTTTGTAATGAAGTCAAATGAGCGTGACGATACAGGAGTCAGCATCCATACTAGCGAGTCCAACTTTGTTCTCTGATGGGTTTATGTTAAAAGATTAACTTTGATGGTTTCGGACATCTGATCCTAATCTCAACAGGCACCCCATAGCGCTCAAGTTTAAACAGTCTTTCATCTAGTCATTCCAATATTCGAATCAAATGAAATATTTTCCTTAATTTCTTTTATTACATATCTATATGAGAACGTAAACATTCCCAAGCTGGTATAATGTATATTAATACATAAGCTAAAAATATAAAAATTTCATGATGTATATTTTTTGACGGACGTTCAGAATTAATTATCGTATATTCATAATTTTTTGCAACATTTTCTCATAAAGTATTTCACTATAAAAAGGATATGGAATAAAACTAGCCTCATTTGGCGGCCAGGATATGAAATATATGTTCATCAGTCATATTAGTAATATTAATTTAATTAAATCAACCAAATTTGATGAAAGACATATTATAACATTAGCACCAAAGCATTATTTAAAACTATAACTTGCACATTAAATGCAGAGCATCCCGATTGGTTAGCTATGCTTGCAAAGTGACAAAATAGGTCCAATTGTTGAGGCTGGTGGCTCTTTCAAAGTTTTATTTTGCCATTTATTTTAAATATATTGATTATTCGCATCTGATGCCAGTAATGTTATTTTAGAAACCAGAGCAAATATTCTATCTTCGACTTTTATTATAAATATACATTATGGCATGATTTGTGTTAAGTTTTTCAGCATAGTAAAAATAATCAAATAAGCCTATTGTACCTCTCTTCTTTCATAGATTGGTTCCAAATTTTAACAAAAATCTATAATTTTTGCGCAAAGACCATATACTGAATTTTCTTTACTCAGCTTGTTGCGTTTTTAAGTTATCGTTTGCAAATATACGCGAACAGACAGACGCACACTCAACCGTCTGGTCGACATGTCCAAGAGACACGAGAATGAAAAAGATATATGCTTAATTTCACCATCTATTATGATAGCATACCCATGGGCAGGGAGACAGACACATTTGGTCAAAAATTTGAAAAATAAAATAAAATTTTGGTTTGAAGACCATATTTCAAATTGCATCCGACAAGCTTATTGCATTTTCAAATTATCGTATACTCAAAGAGTCTTACATTACAGAAGTAGAGCAATGAGTTATGATCTTTCACGGATAGACAGGCGGGCCTGCAGATAGAAATAATTCCAAAAATAGATTTTTTTTTCCAGATTCCGAGATGTCTGACATAGAAGATTGAACAAATCCTCGAGGACAAGTATTTTGGTTATTGCAAAAGTTTTAATACATTCGAGAAAGTAAAAGAATCATTAATGCAAAGTTAATCTAGCAAATGCTGAAAAGGACAATTTCTGCTGTGTGTGTGTGTGTGTGTCCGAAAAAGAGGATCTCTTAAGAAACTATTTGACAGTTTTTATCAGGAAATGTAAAGAACTTATGAAAATTCCCTACAAAAATATTCAAGGATATCAGACTTATAAAAATATAAAATTTTTAAAATTATTATTCATATAAGATGGGTTTTCAGTTTTTGAAATCCTAATATTATGATTTAATTGTATATGTATTTTCTATGATCTTTGTTATTTATAAAGTTCATATTACAAGTCGAACTTGAATTTCCTGGTTTCTTTATTCGCAGGAAATGGATTTATTTCTTTTCTCCGATTATCCAATAATTATAATTCATTCAAAACTTAATGCGAAAAATGCATACAGTAGCACTTCGCTAATTCGAATCTGATGGCACCACAATAAATTTACCCAAAAATTCGAATTTAAAAAATGGGCTAAGATTAAGAAAAAACGGCAATTTTAAAGATAAAAATGACATAAAATATTTATTTTAATTAATCGACAATTTTAATAAATTAAACATAATATTATTACACACTAAATAGACAGTATGTAATTTTAATAAATAAAGTAATATTAAATACAATAAAAAATATTAATAACTTTAGAAATGTTTCAGAAACTAGAAAATTATTTCAATAAACAAACAATATACAATAATATGAATTCTAAAATTATGCAACAAAGTTTCCAAATAGATGAAATATTCACATCCAATGTATTAAATTTGAGGAAAAAAAATGAGATTTTTTTTTTCTTTTGACTAAATATATTGTAGGGCACCAAGTTCTTCAAGTGAATTAAGTATTTTAAATAACAATCTCATTTCATATCACAAAGAACACAGAACATGTCTGTATTTAACTAACTAAAGCAATACCAAAATAAAAAGTAATTTTTAGTTTTGGCTTCGAAATAAGCAAAATAAATTCAAATTTTATCATTAAGTTAATATGAAATTCAAAAGGCGAGACAAAAATTCAAATTAACTAAGTTCCGATGCATAGCATTAATGAATGTAATGCTTTTCTTAAGAAATAATTCATCTAGTAAAAATATACTTGTAATTTTTCTTGAACAACCAAACAATGTGCTCTTATTAATATGAAAACAAAAATGCTTCTTTGCAAAATAATGGAACTTAAGTTTTATAAATGATTTTTATTAAGTTTAAATATTGAAGGCTTAAATTTAAAAAAATTATAATAACTGGCAACAAAGGCACAAAAATAATTCTTATAATAAAATATATTTTTTGAAAAATACTATTAAATATAAAATTTTTAAGCGTAGATATAAATTAATAAATAAAAATAATTAATCGGAAATAGAAAAGACTAACGTTAAAACATTTCGGACACTTTATGCGGGTATTTTAATAGTTATTATAATTTTACATGATCAGATATGTGCTGTGCTTTTTTTCTCAATGTGACATTAAATTAGACATTAAAAACTTAATGTCTAATTTTTATTATAAATATATTTAAAATTCATTTAATTTTTGATAACTATCAACTAATACTAATTCTACAGTTTTCGGCATAGTGAAATTATTATAAATTCAGGTGAGAGAAAGTTGCAGTAAGAATAGCTAATCCGAGTTATATCAAATTATTTGATTCATTCGATAATATGCAATAACAAAATACTGAAACTGTACTCAGCAGACTAGAATGGATTATTGTTGGGAAATTTCAAATCTTGTCTTCTGATCATACCATCAAAAATGAACAAACAGATAAATATAATACTATTATTTTATGACCGAAAGTCTCGTTTATTTTACTGTTGGACTGAAACATGATACGATATCATTTGTATTTGTTCAACATCTTTCAATCTGCAGTCATAAAATCATTCTGATTTGATAAATTATATTACGCACTTCGTCACGATCACGGAGGTATATAAAAGGAAAGGGGAAAAGATAGAAAAGTTGCATCTATTCTAATTCAGCTCTTCAGCTATCATGGATTGGCACTTTCGGCTCCTTTTTGCTATCATTTTTGTTTCACAACAGTGGTATTTTAGCAATGGCAGGAGATTTAATTTCTCCGACAATAATCCTTTTGCTAATTACGACACAGCTGAGGCATTTACAAGATCATTTGTGCAACATGTAATACAATATAATATTTTTGGGAATCAAACTGTTCAAGATATTGAAGGCATTGTAGATACTCTTGTAATGGCCATGAAAGAATCATCTCAAGGGCAGACTGAATCTCGGACCCAGATAAAAGCTATGACGATGGCTTTTGCGTCTTCAATTGCAGAGCTTATTGTAGCTGAAAATAGTCAAGAAATGGATATTCAAAAAAAGACACACTTGATTGTGAAAGCTTTAGAAGATGCATTCAAAGAAACAACGGGAGAAGTTAACAGAGGCTTTATTCAGCAAGTCAAAATACTTGTAGAACTATTTTCACTAGAATCTGGTGAAACAGAATCTTTTGGAGAGTCTGAGATAGATGAGATGCCTTACAGCGAAATCATCAGTATTGGAAGTTTACCTTCATCAGACACTATTGGAAATCTTGTAATGCCATTTGATGCCGGAAGAATGCTACCCGAAATGCCAGAAATGATGATGATGTCCTTCGGTGGTGCCATGCCAGGACAAATGGAAGAATACAGTCCACAAGGAAATATGATGAATTTACCACAATACATGTCATGGAAAAGTGGAAATGTTATGCAAGAAAAGGCATATACTCCAGAAAGTGGTGAAATGATGTTAGGTGCACCTGCTCCTACAGCAGATGGCGGACCAAAAGAATCTGAACTAAATCAATTTGAAATTCCGGAATCTCCAAAAGCAATGGAAATGTTTTTCAATTTACCAAGTATGTGGTCTATGGGACAACTACAAGGATTTCCTCAACCTATTGAAGGACAAAATATGCCAATGGAAATGGAAGCAAGAATACCAGGTCCATATCCATGGCAATACGGCATGGTTCCCTCAGGGCAACAGCCTAAACAACCCATGATGTACATGACTGGAGAAAGAAGCCCGATGGAGAATAATGAAGAAAAGTCCATGTATGGTTTACGAGTACCGTCAGGTGAAAATTATGGTATGGATATGAAACCTGATGAAAATGAATCATTTATGTTAGGAGCAATGCCACCTAAAGGCTCAGCAGATGATAAGCTTCCCAAACCACAGGATTCTGATAGAAAACCGGGAGTCAACTTAGGAATGGCCGCTAAACCAACGAAGAAACATCCTTCTGGGAGCGGGCACTTACTCGGAGCCCCAGCACCTACACAGTCAGGAAGTACAAGTCCCCCCATGGGTTATGAAGAATTCTTTCCAATGGAGACTGGGGAATATATTGAACCATATGAGCTAGAAGGAAGAATGCCTGCTCCTTATTCTTGGAGGTTTGGAATGATGCCCCAAATGGATCAACAAGAACAATCCTTCATGTACATGATGGGAGAAAGGCAGCCAACAGATAGAAGAGAATTTATGGGAGCTCAAATGCCATCAATGGAACATATCCATATGGAAATAAATCCAGAAGAAAATAAGCCTTTTATGGGACCTCAAATCCCATCAATGGAAAATGTTCGTATGGGTATGAATCCAGAAGAAAATAAGCCTTTTATGGGACCTCAAATCCCATCTATGGAAAATGTTCGTATGGGTATGAATCCAGAAGAAAATGAACCGTATGGTTACCAAGCAATGTTCCCTAGAAGATATTATGATAAAAAATCTCAAACACCTAAACAAATTCAAAATGATAAACCTCTGGGCAAAGGGGAACCCAGTGGCCCTAGTCAGAACATAGGAAAGGCAGTACAGCAAGATAAAAACGATTCTTCTGGAGTTCTACTAGCTGCTCCAGCACCAGGATCAGTATCCACGACATCAGGAACAACTGTTAACATAGGACATGGAGTGAGAAATGATGCACCAAAAGGTAATTATAATAATAATAATCGAGGAATAGAGGTTGATGAAGACATAACTATTTATATAAACGGAAAGCCAGTAGGAGAAAAAGATATCAGAGAATTCTTTAATAGCAAAGGACAATTAGAGCACTTCGAAGAATTCAATCCTCAAGAAAAATCATCACAAGGACCACTCACGATGCAAGCACCATCATCTCTGCAACAGAGTTCAAGTACCACTAAAGAAAATACAACTCCAGCAACAACATCAGGAACAAGCAGCTCCATACAAGCTTCTACACAAACATCGGCTTTAAGTTCCAGTACTAAAAGCTCTATGTCAAGCATTGGCAGCAGTGTAACACCATCAATAACTTCGGCTAGTACTCCAGCAATATCACATCCAACTAAGAAAAAACACAGAAAAAGGCATCATCCAAGAGTTGGTAACGCTCCTATGCCTCCAAAATCGATGCAAACTACTCCAAGTAGCGTTTCAGGTGGAAGCCAAATGACAACATCTGCTACGACGCCAGCAAGCACACCTACTCCTGGATCCACACCAGCTTCTCCAGCCTCAGGTGGAAGTTCTGGAACTCCTGGTTCCACTTCAAGTGGCGGAAGCCCTATGA
>JAPMOR010000759.1:1400267-1419897 GCA_026543865.1 Argiope aurantia
GGAAGCCCTATGACAACTTCCGCTTCAACTCCTGCAAGTGCTCCTACGCCAGGTTCAACCCCAGCTTCAGGCGGCAGTTCCGGCACCTCTGGTTCTTCTTCGAGTGGTGGTAGTCCAATGACAACTTCTGCTACTACAGCCGGAAGTAAGTCAACTCTGCCGGAAATAGAACTCGATGAAGATTTGACCATTTTTGTTAATGGGAAGAAATTTGGTAATTCTCATTTTGAAATTGACTTCCCTGATTCGAGTGAAGATGGCGATTTTAGCAATATGTTGATGGCAATGGCACCATCTGAATTTATGAACTTTTTCAAAATGAATGACTTGCAAGGTGTGCCTTCGAATGAATATTTACCTTCTAGCAATAGCGATGCTTCTAATGGTCTTTTAGGTGCTCCTGCCCCATCGAGCTTAGATGATTCTTCTTCTAAATCTGACAATGATAGCCCTTCCATGAATTACCAATATCAACCTGATGAAAGTGAAAAAGTACCTGAATCAAGCAATCAGGGAGAATTAGAAATGATGTTTTACCCTGGTTACTCTAGAATGGAAGAGTCTGCGTTTGGTGTACCGGCACCAGAGCTTCCTGGAGAAAATAAGGATTCTAGTCCTAGAGATAACATGGACATTTCATCCGAAACGCCTGAAACTGATATTATTAATTCTATTAATGCTTTATTTCGGACTCTTATGGGTATGTGGTCCGAACCTGAGAAAACGAATGATAATGCTTCTGCACCAACTCTGGACAGCAGTTCAGAGAAGCCCAGTGATTCAAATGACAACATGCTTGGTGTCGCTGTTCCGTTTGATGCTAGTACAGAGGGCCCCGATGATATGGATACCAATATGCTTAGTGCCCCTGCCCCATTCTTTGATCTTAATACGGAAAGACCTGATGACTTTGATAGAGATTTGCTTGGGGCTCCTTCTCCAAACGAAGAAAGTAATGCTGAGCAGCAAAGTCTACCCGAATATTATTCTCCGAATGTACCAGCTCCTGGTTACGATTACCTAATGGCAGCGCCATATATGGGAGGGGAATATAATCCTTTTGAAGGAAGTTTGGATATGTATCCAAACGATGAAAATCGATACTTTAGAGTAGAAACTGGAGAAGGAGAATATTTACTGGAACTACCGCAATTCGATTCGAGCTACCCAATTCCTCAAGATAGCGAATATATGAAAGATTACTTTTCTGAGCCAAGCATCCAAAATGGAGAACCTCAGTATTTCAGAATACAGACAGGAGGTAACGAATACATTTTGGAAGTTCCGCGTCCTGATACCAATGATTATGGTGTAGAATTACAACCAAGTGATATTGAACAACAGCCCCAATACTTTAGAATCAATACTGGAGGTAATGAGTACCTAATGGAATTACCAAATTATGATTATTATAGCAACCAAAATGATCAGCCTCTTTATTATGCTGTTGAAAATCCTATGATTTCAGCTATGCAGCCAAATAACGAAGAACCACCCCCACAATATATCATGGTTAATCCAGAAGGAAATGCTTATATAATGGAACCAAGTTACGAGTATTACAGCGATGAAGATTATTTAAGTCCAGGTGAAGAATCCATGATGTATCAATGGGTACCTCCTCCAAAAGATTCTTTCTCTTCAGATCAGTCTAGCTCCCCATCCGATGAAAGTGATCTGGGTGGAGGTGTCCAACCTGTGACATCTCAAGAGATGCCAAGTGGAGATTCCCTTTTGGGAGCACCTGCACCAGACAGTACATTCCCGCCCCAGCAAGATGAAGCTGACACCTCATCTTTCAGCGACAAACCAACACAAGAAGAACCAGAATATTCTGAAGATAACGAATCATTTGATGAAAATAACATGCCATATATGACATCTAATTCCGATGAAAATGGTAGCCAACCAAAAAAAGAAGGTAATCCTTCTCTGCTTTCCAATTCGGATGAGCAAAACATTTTACCATCGGACTCTACTGAATACGATGGTAGTTTAAATGAGGCAAGTCAGAATTATGAACCAATTGATTCGGATGTTCCCTTTTCAAAACCAAATTTCTATGCTTATTCTTATGATGAATCCCCAACTGATGTTCAGTATCCTAATGAATTTTATGGAAGTGATTATGGTATGCCTCAGATGCCGTCATACTTTCAGCCATTTGATTCATACGGAGATCCATTTATAGTAAATGGCAAACCTGATTATAATTCACCTGATTATAAAACAGATGGACAACCAGATATAGGCGAAATGCCAGGACAGTTTCCTGACAGACCATTTGGTATGTATCAACCATTCTATCTACCTTCTGATTATACAGGCTATGAAGGGTCACCTAATTTTGAAAACGGAAACTACCCGTTCTTTCAACCATTCCAAATGCCGTTCGGACAAATTCCTTTCGGTGATTATCCGTATCAATATCCGAATCAGTATAATGGTGGTGGTTCAGTACCATTCCAAGGTAGCCCAATGCAACCAGAAACTTATAAAAACAATGAAGAGCCTGATCAAAGTAATCAAGACTATCCTTCCCCATCAGATGATAACGATAACATGGATCAAGCTCCATCACCAAGTAATGAAGTTAATTATCCAGCTGACAATAAACCATCAGAAGACACCAGTGACAATATGCCTTTTAAATCTCCTTTCCAATATTTTGGAATGGGATTTGCACCCGCTGAATATCAATATTCCATGGAATCTAAAGAGTATGTACCCCCTCAATCCCCTTCACAATACTCTGGAGAAGGATATGAGTCACCTGAATATGAGCCTTCGGAAGAACCTAATGATAACACGCCCTCACAAACTCCTGCCCAAAGTACTGAAAAAGAATATCCAGTGCCAGATTATGAACCGTTGGATAATACCAATGAAGATATACCACCGCAAACTCCTTCACAAGATACTGGAAATGAGTATGCGCCCTTTGACTCTAACCCATCTGAGAACCCATCTATTCCTCAAACTCCTGAACAAAGTATTGGAGAAGGATATGCATCTTCTGAATATGAATCACCAGAAGAAACCAACGAAAATACACCTCCTCACACTTCCGCAGGGAGCGCTGGAGGAGAAAATATGCCCTTTGATTATAATCCTTCCGAGAATCTACCCTCTCAAAGTCCTCAACAATCTATTGGAACAGAAAGTGCTTCGTCTGAATACAGTTATGAATATTACGATGATGATGATGACGATGATTATGAAGGTGATGACCAAATACCTCAGGATACTGCACCTGAAACTGATGAAAATGAGGAAACAAATATCCCTGATAATGATGAACTTCTCAGTGCGCCAGAACCAGAATTTTATGAATATCAACAACCCAATGTTCCTGATAATGAAATTCTAGGTGCACCTGCACCAACGGATTTAGAATCTAGTTCCACACAAGTCCCAGAAATCCCCTCTGTCCATGAAGGAGTAAAACCGCTCTCAAATATGATGAATATACTTAGCAAACAGCTTGATTCTGATGGTTCAAATCCTGATTTCCAGCAATTTGCAATGGTACTTTCAAAAATGTTAGATTCAATGGACCATGGTGAAGATGAAGATTCTCCTTGCTGCAGAATGAAAACACTTTTGCTGCAGTCGTTGTTTGCATCAATGCAATATATAGCTAAAATGTCAGATAAACAATAAATACGCTTTCCTGATTTAGTTTTTAAACGGCAAATATGGAGCATAATTTGCAATGTAATTAAACACAATTTATGGTATATTTCAAAATTTGATATCAGCGATGTTGCATTCGGTGTTTCCTTGCTTCATTTGTTTTCGTTGTCATTTTCTTTATAATATTGTTTGAATCATAATAAAGGAAGCAGTCAATTCAGAGAAATCATGTTTTAAATTTTTACTTCTTTTCGTCATAGTTTGGTTCTCTGCAAGAAATTCATCTATACTAATTAAATATTTAATTATGCAATGCAAATGCAAATCTATGTAAAAGAAACAATTTCAGTTACTAGTCTCTTAAAATAATTGCATCAAAATTCCAGTATATAAATGCACATATCATTCTCTAATGCCATGTGCATTTATATACTATATTAACTTTCATAAACTAAAATGAATGAAACTAGAAAACCTGGAAGTTTTGGAAAAGTGCATGGAAATGATTTAAAGTTTAAAATGCCTTCACATAAGCATTTTATCCTAACACGAAATACGTATTTAAAATTATGACGTTTTTTCCATTTCATTTTATCTATGTCAAGTATATGGGTAGTTTAAGTCCTACAAAAGTAATTACTGATGAAAGACAAACGAGAAGATTTCAAAGGAAACTATATGTCATTAGATATTTTGTTTGGTTGTTTTGTAAAATTTAGTCAAATTATTATTATCTGTTTTAATAAAACTTTTAAATATTCTATAAAGGCAATTTCTGAGAATCTATGATAAATTTCTATGATACGAATAATGACAACAAATGATATAACAAAGAATTATTGAACCCGTGAGACAAAATGATACATTTTTTATTTAAAACATAATTTGCTTTATTATGTTTTAAATAAAAAATCTTCAATTAATATACTAACTTTAATCTTCAAATAAATCTTCAATTAATATACTTTAAATAAAAAATCTTATTTGTCTTCATTAATATATTAAAACCTATGAATCTTTAGTACACTCTAGTAGTATTAATAAAAAATTAGACTAGAGGCATTAGAAGGAAAGAACTAATAATTTTCAGCCTCTTCAAGAATAATATGGCAAAGTAGCTGTGCATACAATTCAGTATTGATTGATACCTTTCCTTCATGAAACGTATTAATACTTCATGAACTTCTCAATATATGTTGCCATCAAAGCAAAACGACTTCAATATTACTCAGTATATAATTTAATTAGCAAAGTCCTTTTAAAAAAGTAAAAAGTAGAATTTCTATAAGAGTTTCAGTTCCAATTTGATTTCAAAGCATTTCTGATCTTAGAGTCAATCGCAGTGTAATTTTAATTTAAAGCAAAAACCATTGAAACAGGACAAAAATCTTTCTAACATATGAGTATCACAATGCAGTCCTGTATAACTAATAATAAAAATTAAACCTCAGCACCAATGTGAACAGCATGCTGGGCTATGAAAACTTGATTTTGTATTAGATTTGTAATTCTGTTTTCTAGGAAGGGCCCCAAAGATGAAACTCGAAAGTTTAAATTTTCAATAAAGACCAAGGATGATGCGGAAGTAACATATTCAAATTATCATCTCACATCAGTTTGTAATGTAAAACAGCTTATATTCAACACGTATTTTACCACTCTTAATTATCTAATTGTTGTATTATGATGTTTCGACGTTTTTGTGATGAGGCAGAAATAAAACAATCCGCAATATCTCAAATATTAAGAGCTGAGTTACATATGGAAAGGAATTTTGTCTTAAAATGTGCTTTAATAAACTTATAGTAATGGAATGTCTACAGGATATCATGAAGATTTTATTGAAGGTGTACGTTTAATTTACTGGAGTGACACAGTTAATATTATCACTATTGGTTTCTACAAATACTATATAATAAAGGCAATCAGATTGAACTTTTATAAAAATTTAAGAAAATCATGCTAAATTTCGAGTCATATACAATGTTGTAATAGTTGGTCGGGAATTGAAATGACAGATCTAAAAAACCCTATACTGTGTTTCAAAGGTTTGAAAAGTATAATTAAATTAAAAGCAAATTGATAAAATATCAATATGATTGTTATTTCAAAAGCAAGTGAAATAGGAATTTCATAATTCTTTTTAACGTTCTTTTCAAATTTTTCGATTGCAAAAATTTACAGTTTTTTACGTGAATCCTAATTTTACACACAGATATTTAATTCATTCAGCTTTCAGAATTAATTTCATTGATAAGTAATTTCATAAATAATATCACGAAACGGATGTAATAATAATGCACAAAAAATTTTTATGTAATTTATTTTTTTGATGGCTCAGGTGTTTAAAATGAAAACATACTGGTAAATTTTTAACACCATTTAATTACGAAAATATTTTTTAAGTATTTGTCAAAAATATACGAAAACTACTCTTTGAACGAAGAAGGCTAATCATACATCTATATTACCCACTTTTCACAAGTTCTATGAATGCAATGAATCTGTTAACTCTTATTTTCAACGAAAGGAATCTTTTATTCTCAAATGAAAACTTCATACATGTAAGATATTTTGGTAAATAAATAGAGAAATAGCATTTAAATATAGCTTTATTCTTTTTTTCTACTTTATCTGGTGAAATGTACTTCTTTTAGTGAATTTTAAAGATTTTGTAGGCAATCATGACTATGAACCTTGTAGCGGTAAATAATTTGTTAAATATTTATCAAAAATATGCAAAAACTACTCTTGATTTGAACGAAGAAGGTTAATACTATTAAAGACGACGGCATTAGTATAACATACATTTATTCTTCACAACAAGTAGACGTACAAGCATATAAGCCACTCAATCAATCTAATGCCACTCAATCTAAAGTAATTATACAAAATTGTTTGCTTGCTTGCTTGCCGCAACATCCTCCCCACCCTGGTCAACCTCCAGAGGTATGACCAGTTGAATTGGACAGGTAATCTCCTTTCCTTTGACACGAAGGATGTAGGTTCGAATTCTTCCGTCCCGGCCATCGATTAATTTCACCACGAGAGCTTTCTTCCACATTTGTCGTGGTCGCAGATCTTCTTGTAATAGGACCAAGTCTCCTACTCGTACTCGTGGTGATTGCTTTACATTCCCTACTTGATGAAATGTACCTAACTCCAAAAGATATTCTTTGGACCATCTTTTCCAAAATGTATCCAATAAGTCTTGCTGGTGCCTGTAAATATTTGTGAGCTTGTCATTTCTAGACTGAGGTCCGGATGGGACAGTGATCAACTTTCGACCAGTTAGGAAATGAGCTGAGATCAAATCTTCCTCTGTATCATTCTCACCACGCTCATAAATCAAAGGTCTACTGTTGAGTGAGGCTTCTATTCCCACTAATACCGTAGTTAAGGCTTCCTCATCTAGTAATGAGCGACCAAGGGATTTTCGAAGGCATCGTTTGGTTAAACCTATTACTCGCTCCCACCATCCTCCCCACCAAGCTGCTCGTGGTGCAATAAACTTCCACTTTATACCATTGTGAGCATAGAATTGCTGCACTTTCGCTGAAGTCAATGTATTCCAAAGGAAAAGGAGTTCTTCATTTGTGGCATGGAAGGTAGTGGCGTTGTCACTGTATATAGTATGTGGAAGTCCTCTTCTACTGACAAATCTTTGCAATGCCAAAAGAAACTTGTCTACAGAAAGATCAGAAACAAGTTCGGTATGCAAGGCTCTAGTAGTAGAACATGTAAATAGCGTGATGTAAGCTGTATTTGAAGGTTTAAAGGTCCTAATATAAACTGAGCCGGCAAAGTCTATTCCAGTAGTATCGAAAGGTATATAAGGAGTAAGTCTGTCAGCTGGAAGAGGGGATTCTATTTCATTAGAACTTAAAGCATGAGACAGTTTGCACGGTAAGCAGGTTTTAATCACTCGCTTGATGGCTTGACGACCACGGAGTATCCAAAACTCGGAGCGTAATTCTGAAAGAACTACACGAACAACCAAATGATGTAGACGAATGTGCATGTGTCCAATCAACAAGTGCACAAAATAATGAGATCCTTCAAGTAGTATTGAGTGTCTTTGTTCAATTGATATTCGTGCGAATTGTAGCCTACCACCAAGTCGTAAAATGTTATCTTTTAGAAATGGACTAAACCGAGAAATTTTCGAGCATTTAGGTAAGGAACGATTATGCTCTAGTGCGTTGATTTCTACAGAAAAATTCTGTTTCTGTACAACTTAAATCCAATAGTTTCTTGAATTATTCAGCTCATCAGTCGTCAATTCTGAAGTAAAATGTTGTCGAAATTTACAGTTGTTCAGAAAACGATAAATCCAAGCTGTAATTCTCAAGAGTTTTGTGTATGAACTGAAGCGGGATATATCGATTAAAGTTTGGATAGTGGATGTACACAATGTTTGGTTCCTTACTTGACGAGCTTCTATATCCATTAATATTTTTTCTTCATTTGTCAAAATGTTTTGGATTGGCCAGGCGTCTGAAATTTGTGCTAACCAACTTGGACCGTTCCACCAAGTTTCTAGATATGGTAATTCTGCTGGGAATACACCAAGTGAGAGATGATCTGCTGGGTTCTGTGTGCCTGGGCAATGTCGCCACTGCTCTGGAAAAGTGTATTGAAGAATTTCAGTGACTCGGTTACATACGAATGTTTTCCATCGATTAGGATCATTTCTTATCCAACTTAATACAACAGTTGAATCACTCCAAAGTGCTGATTTTTGATTATCTAAACCAGTTTCTTTGCAAAAATAGTGAAGTAAACGAGCTCCTAGTAAGGCTGCCAAAAGTTCTAACCGTGGAAATGTTACCTTTTTAAGTGGAGAAAGTCTATTGAGACTGCAAACTAGGCGAACCTTTGTTTCGTTAATCTCAGTGAAACAAATGTATAATGCGGCACCATAGGCCTTTTCCGAAGCATCACAAAAGACATGGATACTCATGTGAGAAGTAGCAGAAATTCCAATCCAGCGAGGAATAAGTATCTTGTTTAAAGATGATATTTCAGATACCCATCTGTTAAAGCTTGCGGCAATGCCTGGAGGAAGAATTTCGACCCATTGAACTCCCATGAGCCACGTATTTTGAAAAAGAATTTTCCCAACTACTATTGCTGGTACATAGAGGCCTAAAGTATCATACAACTTTGATACAATTTTAAGAAGTAAACGTTTTGTTGCTGGAACAGCAAACTAATAAGCACTTTCGTTTATATCTGTATGAAAGACGTCTTCTTTGGTATTCCAGTTAATTCCTAATACTTGCGTATTGCATTTAAAGATGATATCCTTTAGTTCCCAAATAGCCTGTAGGTTCTTGGAGTTTATACTCCATTTAGCCAAAGGTAAACTTATCTGTGTCATTAAATCTTGCATTTCTTGGTAAAGAGTTGTTGCTTGTTCAGCAGTATCCACTCCCATAACAAAGTCGTCCATTAAAATATTATTCTCCAGGTGCTTAGCTGCAGTAGGGTAGGAATCAGAGTGCATATTAGCTAATTCACGAAGAGTGGCAGAAAAGTGGCAGAAAAAGGACTAGAAGTCAATCCAAAAGGTAAACGTGAAAAACGATAAGTATTTCATTTCGCAAATGTATTTTTCCGTTTGCATCCTTTTCTGTCTTAAACCACAGGAACCTAGTACAGTTTCTATCCTCTTCATCCAAAATAAGTTGCAAGAATGCTTGACGTCCGTCGCTTGTGATTGCGAATTTGTGAAGTCGAAATCGCAACAATGTTGCAAATATTTCTGGAAGAAAATTAGGACCCTGCTCAAGAGCGTCATTTAATGAAGGATGTCCTGGTGTATGAGAAGAAGCGTCAAATACAATTCGCCGTTTCTTTTCGTCATTCTTTTGTTTTTTCACTATATAATGAGGCAAGTAAAATAGTTTTGATTCGTTGCAAGGACTATTATCGGCAAGTTCAACATGTTGGTTATCGATATAATTTTGCATCTGTTCTGTATAAATATCTCTTAAGTCTGAATGAGTAAAGAGTTTGTTATGGAATATTTGAAATCGTTTGAGTGCTATTTCGTAATTATTCAATGAAAGAATCACCTCTGGTTTCAATGGCAACTTTACAACACGGCGGCCATCAACTTTGCAAAATGAATTGTGAAAAATCACTTAAAATTTCAGAATTACGAATAGTCATCCCTTTATCTTGCATAGTTTTAATGCCAATTGTTTCCAAGTCCCAAAATCGTCTCACTTGATCGTCCAGATCACATACCAAAGTTTCTGAGCTAATGTTGTGAACTGAAGAAACAGAAGAATATGCTATAGTAGTGAACGAACGGTTGCTGGAAAGAATCCATCCAAATACTGTAGGTATTAATACATGAGTCGCAGAAAGTTAAATAGGAGATGTAGTATGAACTATAGTCCAATAAAAATCAGCACCTATCAGAATTTCTATAGATAAGTCGCTTAAGCTGTCTCATGGATCAGCAAGTTTCAACTTTTGACTATGAGCAAAAGAAGAGACAGGTTGGGAAGTAGATGGATGAAAGGCATAAGTATTTGAACTTTCAAATGCTTGTATATTTATTTTTGAGTTGCTCCAAATACTTGACAAGATAAATTTGACCTTCCGTCTCGTTTCAGTGTTTGTTGAAATGGATTCGAATGCTTGAAGATTCAATTTTTCTGAGCTAGTAATTTCCAGTTGCAAGAAGTCGATCAAACTAGGATGAATGAAACTAGACTGACTCCCACCGTCTAAGAGACACCGCTTTACTTTTGTTTTACCAGTTGGGCCAATTACATATATTCGAGCAGTTTGCAGATGAGTAAATTTGGGAGTTATAATATCAACATTATTAGTAGACGTAACTGGAATGGTAGTTAAATTTGGATTCTCAGTTACAGTTTTACAGATGGAAACATGCTGCCTTTTTTTGCATTTATAGCAACGGGTTTTGTCTTTCCGAGGGCAACTATTTACGTTATGGCCACGGTTTGTGCATAAAAAACAACGATTACTATTTTTTAACATTTGTTTACGACTATCTATATCAGTTACAATGTTACAGTCTTGCGGCCAGTGTCCATTAGTATCACAGAAAGCACAAAATGGAGAACGTTTTTTAATTGTCGTAGTGTTCTTGGAATTAACAAATAAGTTAGCAGTGGCAGGTTTAAAATCATATTGAACTGACTGCTCACCTCTAATTTTCAGAGTAGTAAGTGCGCCTTCTACCTCTTCCGATAGAAATTGTACTAACTTTGTTATGTCACCTTCCGAAATTTTCTGTAGTTTTGCAAAAATAATCCAACGGCGGCAAATGTCATCCGGAAATGCTCGTAAAATTTTAGGAGTTAAAATTCGGCCATAAGAATTAGCATCCTCTCCCAAGGCACGTAGAGCTTGCAGTCTTCTATTACATTCAATAAAAACTTCGTTTAGTGAAGTTGGCGATGGATTTCGTATTGGCGTCAAATTTTCTAAAAAGTCCAAGTGAGCTTGAATGATTCTGTTTTTGTCGCCATATTTGTCCATAAGGAGTTTTTTAGTAGCTTCATATGTATCGGCAATAATGCTTATGCCATCTACCAATCGTTTTGGTTTATCTTGTAAATAGCCTCTTAAAAAAACATGTTTATCAATTACTGAAAGATTGGATTATTATCTATAGAAGACTGAAATTGTTCTCAAAAACTTTGCCAAAGTTCTACATCGCCGTTAAACGATTCTAGTTTAATTGTAGGCAGTTTTACAGTATACGATTGAATAGCAGGTGTTGTAATGCAAGGATTTAAATTCATCGCCAAATTATTGTTATTAATAGCCAAATCAGTAAAGTTATTTGTAGTTGGCGCTAATTTAGTTCGAATTATTTTTTTGGCTTTAAAAATCGTGAATTCTGCATTATCGTTATAGCTTTCACATTGTGAAATATCGTTTTCGTATTCTTCATCAGAAAGTAAATTGTGTATTTCATTATCCGTTATTTTCATTTCATTTAAGGTAGTAGTTAAACGATTACAAGTATATTCCACATCTTCAATTGAAAAATCATCTTTTAAATTACTTATTTCAAAAGAAAAACGAGTAATATTACCGCGAATAGTTTTCCGTTTTCGCTTGAGTTGCGCCATTTTGTCTGCAGTTTCATCCGGCGTCGCCATTGCAGTAATCCAAAGTATAACACAAGAAATTCAGTAAAAAAGTAAACTTGCCGATATTTCGTAAAAGCAGGAAGTATAAATTCGCGGTCCTGATTCAAATAGAGTTTTCGGCACTATATATTAAAGACGACGGCGTTAGTATAACATACATTTATTCTTCACAACAAGTTATTCTTCACAACAAACAAAGTGATGCCACTCAATCTAAAGTAATTATACAAAATTGTTTGCTTGCTTGCTTGCCGCAACAAATATTATATTATCCTCTTTTTACAAGAATGCAATTAAACTTTTAGATCTTATTTTCAACGAAAAATATATTTTATTCCCAAAAGAAAGCTTCCTATGTGTAACGTATTTTAGCAAATATGTAGAGAATTGACATTTAAATCATAGCTTTATAATTTTTTCTTCATTATCGGGCGAAATGTAATTCTTTTAGTGAATTTTAAAGATTTTGTAGACAATCATGGCAATAATCCTAGTAGCATCTTAACAGTTCTGATGTTAAAACGGAAAAAAATGCACCCATTGCATTCAGAGTTAATATACATTCAAGGAGGAACTTTTCCGAAAAATAGATGAGCCAATATTTCTTTTAGAAACGTTATTTTTATGTGATGTAGCAGTTTAACACTAGATAGTTAGTCAGATACTGAGAAGTACGAAAAAAATTTGAATCTAAAGTAAAAGAAATCAGAATTTGAAGTAAGAGTAATTTTTAAGCTTTAATCTAAGTAGTAAGAAAAATAATTACACATTAAAAACGTTAATAATTTAAATCTATCACATACATATATTCATTCCGAAAATGTTACTAAATGTACTACTAAATGATCAATCAGGAAGGTAAATAAAAATTTTCTGCCTACACCTCAGTAGATATATTAATAAAAAAGTATCGATTCATATAGAATTAATCGCAACATTAATGAAATTTCTTAAATAAGGTATTATTTTGAATGAATGTACAAATCATCAAAAATTAAGTCCAAATGCTGTATAATTGACCCTGTGATGTTCTATGGTGTTTATAAAAGCTGATGCGGTTTTTTTTAAATAAAACTAAACATAAATTCTTGGTAGTTTTCTGCGAATACCAGTAACAATAAAATTCAGAAACACATATTCTGACCTTACTGGATTTCAAAATGCGAAATAATCTGGCAATAGATGTTTGGTGACTACACATATCATTCTCTTCTGAATAATTTGGGAAGACTATCTTAATCTTTCATAGTTTTTCGTATATATTTAAATACATAAATAAAAAGTAATGTAATCATCAAAAAATTCAACTTCAGAATTTTGATAATCTTCTAATTTCACTCCGCTCTCAATCCAAAAATTTTTAAAAAATGGAATTATGCCTGTGCATAAATGCACCAACGCAATGTGCTAGCCGAAGGGCAATAGGTGATTTTGACATGGCGTCATTATTTGGCTGCTTGATGACAAGATTTGGCATCAAAGACTTGTTTGAGAGTGCAAAGTTTCGAGTCTTGGCAAAGTCTGGTTGTCGAGACACGATAAATTTCAAAAAAGTTCGATTTCTCATCACTATAAAGTCTGTAACATCGATGATGTTGAATTTTAGATTTGGCAGAACAGTTGAACATGGTGACGTCTACTGACCTCTGCAATGTTAGCGGTCTTTTCTTCGAATAGCAGTGTTCTATTGCAATTGAGTTTTGAGATATACAAGTATACTTCTTAAAACATTTGAATTTGTGATTTTTACAGAAAAATTATAGTTAAATTAAATTATTTTAATCCAAAGTTCATCATTTGCGCATCATTTCCTAATCTAAAGCATCTCTCTTCCTAAGCGCTTTACAACAAGTGTTAATATACAGGTTGCGAAGAGTATAAGTTATGTAAAGAGAAGAATCCATAATTTTTTCATTTCACCAGTCTCAAATATATTATTCAATATTGTTAAGGTGTACTTCCGGGGTTTTTTCTCGAATTTATTGGTCGTTGAAATAAACAGTCCTTTAGTAACAAACGACGACATTTATTGAACACAAAGACATTAATACAAAAGACGACAAATATGCAGCCGAGACGAACACAAGCAACACACAGCAGCACACTACAACAAAGAGTAACCCACAAATAATAATCGGTAGTAATAACAACCATAGCACACTACGGCCAGACAGAATTCAACAGAATGAGGGAATCTACGTAGCTTTACTCTATGGTTTCTCCAAACGTCTGCAATTCACCGTCTCCTCATTTTAGCTGTATCCAACTTCCGACTCACTACTACACGACTGGCTACTCCACACACGACTCGATGCTGCTTCAACAATAAACACCAGGACTAGGCACACAGCTCTATTCAGCAATCTCTTGAGCTCCACACAACGCTCTTCGCTGGACTGATTCAACTATTCGCCGTAGAACTCTGTCCACGATTACGACTCGTTTCACGACTTACAACATACGACTGATTGCGGCTTGAGACTGCCGGCCTTTTGTAGTTCCCGGGAGGCGGGCAGAGAAGGTTCTGGAACAATCATGCATATATCTGTTCCTATTGGCTCAATCTGGAAGTTTCCAGTAATATCAATTTTGTCACCAAATTCGTCTCCAAGTCGCCAAATGGTCGCCAAGTTTTCACCAATTCCTGAGATCACTGATTCGGCATCCGATCAGCATCCAACAGAGTTGATCGTAAAACGCTCTTTCCAATGATCGAACAAACCATGCTGGGAAGCAACAGTACAGATTTGTAACAATAATAATGCAATTTTGGTGATACTTAACTAAACTTCTATTAGATTTTGCAAAAAATTTACGTTAATTCAATATATAATTTTATTACATTTGCATTTAAATGTTAATAAAGGCTTAGATATACCTAACAGGCAACACCTGAATTCACTTATTAAGCAATAGTTTACTTTCAGGCATTAATTTCTCCATCATAATTAAAAATGAAATATACAGCTTCTCTTTTTAGCTCTCTCTACTACTTACTTTGATGAGGCTTTTTATCTTATGATTGTGTTGTCGTTTGATTCAGCGTCATAGGTTCATCCATCATTCCTTCAGAATTCATGGGATATTTGAGATATTTGTAAATTCCGCGTAACTTTTGTTTCGAATAAAAAAACACCTGTAAATGGTTCAGTTTTCATTTCTAAGTTGAAAATGCAATACTTCAGTATACGACTACGATCTGCCAAAGCTTGACAACTTCGAGTTAATACTGGAAGATCCACCATAAAATAGGAGGTCTGAAAAGTGCCGATGTTTCACAAGGCAAAGTATAGCTGCAACAAAGAAATATTTCAATAAAAAGAGCAAAAGTAAATAATATTGATTAAATGCAAAATTAATAAACTGTGAACCAATATTAAAATGCCTGTTTTTTTCATAAAAAAAGGAGCTAAAATAGAAAGGAAATGGAATGAGCTTAATATCGCTGGAGAATTATTAATACAACCAGCGACAGTAGTCTCCCAGGACTTTCTCGCATATTCTCCAATAAAGGTCATATCCCCTCTACCCACGCATAAAAATGAGGACCTTGCGTAAGATCACGAATGTTTTCCATAATGCTGACAAATTATAACTGCGAAATATACATCTTGTATATTCGCGTACATTATGTATTTTGGACACCTTTTTGCCGACCGATTGAAACCAAAATTTAAAACAGGATTTCAGTTGTAAAAATTTCATATAACGAATTGGTATAAAAATCATATAATGAATTTCATTGATTTAAATATCGTTGCACATACATACGAAATATTTTCATACATACGAAAGAACAGACAGATAGTCTCTCTGACAGACTTCGTTCAAAATTTAATAAGAATATTATATGTTAGATGTTAAACTTGTGTATCAAGTTTTATTTGCCTAGCTCTTTGAGTATTGTAATTATCGAGTTCACTTGTAATTGAACAGCCAGACTGACAGATTTTATGTAAATGGATTTCGTTCTAAATTTGATAGAAATCTACAAATTTGGTCACAAGGCCATACACCACATTTCATTAGTCTAGCTAAAAACGTTTTTGAATTATCGTGTTCACAAACAAACGGAGAAACAGAGATAGATAGAGCCCTAAGTAAGTGTTTTCCGAACTCAAGGTCGTTAGAAATTCTGGGATTTGTCAAAATCTCTGATTTCGAATTTTTTGACAATTAGAAAATTTGCATAATACTTCTATACTATAAAATAAAAATTATCCTCAATGATGTAAGTTTCTATATGTGAGTAATTCCAAAGCTGAAAATATAAAAGTAAACGTGAAAATATTGGAATTCTTTACAAATATTTTATTAATAATTTTTCACACGCAGACTAATTAATAAATACAATTATATATAGATTAATAAAATTTATTAGCTAATTATTAAAATTTAAGAATAAACTACGAGGTCCGTTCCCAAATAGTCCAAGTATTACTCATAATCGTAGCTTAAATATAGCTAAACTAGCTATTGATTTTTATAAACAATATTAGCAAAAATAAAATTCGTATGATAAAATTACTTTTTAAACCACTACATCTCATATAGTAAGTCACAATACTGTTCATTTGGATTCGCTTCCCGTTTTACACGTACGTTGATAAGTTTCGTCATTTTATCTAGACTTTCAAATACTCTTAAACGTAAAAAGCATTTGTATTCGAAATGTAATTCTTAATACAAAATAAATTGATAAAATAAGATAATAACAAAATAAATGAAGGTTATATGCTATTTACTATAATCCTAGAGAGGAAAAATTATGGACTAGAGTAATGCTGCAATAGTACTAGAAAGTAAAAGGAAGTAATGTAATCTAAGAAAAATAAGTAATCTCTTACATGATTTTACTAAATTCTAGTACTCACAGCAGTAAAAAAATAACAATGGCAAATCAAAACTAAGTTAATCAAATGTCAATTTTTTTCCTCCAAATGTTGCTGCAAACTGAATGCAATTTCAACTTCTGAGAGGAGCTGCGAAATTGAGTTCCCAAAAACATAGATGAAGATAAGGGACCCTTTTTTATTAGAAAGCTTGGATAGTGGAAAACCAACTTAGAGCTTTATAAGTTTTTTCTCAAAGTCATTGCACTTTTCTAACAATCTTCTCAAAAGTATTCAAATCTAACATTTTAATTTCATATACCCTATTATTCTATGGGTATAATAATAATAAATAGGTATATGAATTCCCTATTCATGGCTATTCAAAAACGAGCAGATTTTACCATTAGATTTAGCAGATCAAATCGGGGACTAGAATGTTCTAACAGATCAATGTAATGTTTACATTGAATATATTCTATTATTGTCACAAATGTTAACGAACAAGCAGATGTTACCATTCTGAAAAGATTTCAATTTCCTCAATATAGAACAAGAGGTGAATTTTCCATGGAGGCTCGGGCTGAACCAAGCTCTAAATAAAAATATAACTGCATCTATTACAGAACTGTCAAAAATTCAATATTAAATAAAATTCTGAGTTTTCGTATCTTTGGTTACTTTTTCTGTTCATTTAGAAAGAATAAATAAATTTAGCCCCCTAAAAAAATTAAAACAAAAAAATTCAACTTGGTATAGAAGGTGTAAGAGAAAAAAATACACTGTGCCAAACGTCAGAATTTTGAATAATACTTTCCAGCTCTCTAGAATCATTTCCTTTTGCGTTCTGGAAAGAAACAGATTACCAGAAGAATCACAGCACGAATAAATCCAGTTTACGATCAAATTAAACTATGTTTTGTAGGTTTCAGGAAAATTGATTTTTGAGAAAAGGAATTGTGTCCCTTTTGCATCAACTACAGAATTATTAAAAGTACTGAAAGCCTCTCTGAATAACGCAGTCACGATTGCACTTAATTCTCATCTGATAAAAAATGACTGCGCAAACAGATGAAATTGAAATGATATTAACAATGAGGAAATAGTCAATCAAAGTATTATTTGAAAAACATATGCTAAGTGGTTGTTGGACCGCACGAAATTTTCTAAATGATGCTTTAGATTATATATGAAAAAGGAAGCGCACTTGATTTCGTAGATATTAAGTATTAAAAATATATATTTTATATATTATATTAATATTTACTACTTACGAATATTTTAATACATTAACACTACTTAAAATGTATCTTACTACTTAAGGAAATGAAAGTTTCTGTAAAATTACGTTCAAAAGAAATCAACCAAGATGGTATTTTATCTAGATTTTTTCCCAATTATTCAATTTTTTTACCATCTGGAAATATTGCATGATCATGAAAATTACTTTTATTAGCGATATTTTGTTTGAAAAATATTTTAACTGTTTTAGATGGCTTTGAATCCCAATATTGGTTGCTATTCCCTCATATTTCGTTACTGTTTGATTGTCCTAATTTTACTACTTATCAAACATATATGTTAACATTCAAAAACAGAAGGGCATAAAATAATAAAAAATGGATAAATTAAGGTAAATATTTCAATGCTCTATTTTTTTTACTTGGCACTTTCAAATGAAAAACTCGAAAGTTGATTAGTTTTAAGTGTCTCGATTCATACTTTTCATTATTTAAACTAGAGAAGTAATCGCTGCATGCAAAACTGAAAATTATTTACTACATATTTCTTTAAAACGTAGTTTCTTTACAGTCTTCTGATTTAAGGAAATACCCATATATAAAATATATGCTGTCCTGTTTCCGTAGAAATCAGCCTTATCCTCGTCCAAAGGTGATTGGTGTATGTAACGCACATATCGATCCGTTAAACCAGTTTGCATACATTATTAAATAAAAAATTTATAGCAGTGAAAAAGTTTGAATACCTCAACTTTTTAATAAAAATGATTAAATAAGAGTTTACATTAATGTTTTTTGTATAATGGAATGAATCTCCTACTTCGATGCATTTTTCTTTTATTTAAAAATTCATTAATTCACGGTATTAAAAAATTTCTGAAGTATCTTGAAAGCTATTAAGCATCACGGAAGCAGATCCTGTTAGTATAGCGTCACCGTTTTGAGTCGTTTAATTTCGGTGCGTTCCATTGAAATCACTGTGCTATAAATTTTTCCACTTTCTTCTCAACGTTATAACTTTCGATTCTTTGAAGGCATTCTGAACTTAGTATCCTGTCGCATTTAGACCGAAACAACTGCAAGAACACCTTTTCAGCAACGGAGAGGGCAGGTTCAAGAAGTCAAAAGTTTTTCGAAGTATTCTTTGAATCGTGCAACAAGCCAAGCGAGGACAGTCCTTCTTTTTCAGCAATGAAGTTGAACCACACGACCCAGCTGTATACTTTCATCAAATGAAGAGCACAGTCCATGTAGCAATTAGGACATCTTATATTGCCCGCCCAATAAAGACATATTTGACGTAACGGTTTTTATATTTAAACAATGCTAAATTCCAAGCCATGTTTTTACTATAAAAGATTGGAAATCAGTTCTCTGCCATCAGTGACAACTCTCACATAGGATATAACACACATTCAGGAGGAATTTATTCGAAACGAGTGAGTATATGGTTTATCAATTATGCAGCACTTTATTGCTCATTTTAAGGTATTTAGAGCCAAACATACATATTTCGAAAGCTTAGAGAATATGAATATTCACATTTTAAAAGTTCATAAAAATATCAAAATGCTGAAATGGAAACAACCTTATTTATAAGGTTCAAGTTTTCTCTTTTATTGCCTTCTAATCTTGACCTGTATTGATCAGCTTTTTTTATAAATAACTATATATAAACTATTTTGTACTTTTAAGTACTGTAACTAATTAATCAGCAATGATCATGATAATCCCCAGTGTTTTCATGTTGACTGTCAAATCACAACTTTAAAAAAAT
>JAPMOR010000759.1:1419997-1435225 GCA_026543865.1 Argiope aurantia
ATGATAATTTTAATAATAATATATGTATGATAATATTCCCTCTTTAATTATATTCCCTCTATATTATATGTTCTTTCTTTTGTAAAATAAGCAGGTGATAAGTTGATTATAAATTATAATTTCTTCTTCATCAACAACATCAAGCAAAAGATTAATCTTTCAGTGACTGTGAAAAATCTTTGTTTAAATTATGTCCCGGAATTGGACAACACACCATAGTAATTCAATGGATGGAAAAAAAGGATGGTGAGAGAGCATTCGTAGCTTATGTAACTTCAAGAGCGAGATTTTACTGAAATCTATCTAAACAAGCATTTATTTTAGCCATGTGATTTTCACGTGAGAGTACAGCTTCATACTGGACAGTTAAAGTTACAGAAATTAGAGCCTGAGGAAAGTTAGAAGCACTCGTAAATGCAAAAATTAGAATGAACTTTGAATTTAAGAAGTTAGAAAAGAATAAATTATAAGAATGCGGATAAATTGAATTTATTGCATATATATGCATGTAATGATAAACAAAAATAAGGAGGAGAATTTTCAGTTGAATCTCATCTTCTATTGTTCTAAGCAGATAAACAGGCAATTTTTGCGAAATATGGTTTTCCATGTTCGATAACCAAAGAAGCTTCCTCTCTATGAACAGAAGACCAGCCGAAACATTAGATTTTTTACGAAAAAGAGCTGAGACAGCACTTCTTCACATGTCAAAGAAAATCAACATTAGACCCTTACAGTTACAGCAATCAAAACTTGAGAGGAGTGAGGAAAACCAAAAACCGGCAAGACTCAGAAGTTTTAGTTTTTTTATCCATTAATTCAGATGATAAATAAGGAATTATGTTTCAAATAAATAAAATAAATATAATAAAAAAATAATAAATATATAAGAATAAATGAAAAGATTATATATATTTAATAATGCAAGGAGAAAAAGGAATATTTTCTAAAATGAAATATTTTGCTTCACAATTAGATGCATATTATTTCCAGACTAAAATGTTTTCATCGTATGACAGTATACATGCAAATATTTTTTTTATTTTTGTCTAATAAATAAAATACGACGAATTTTATTCAAGTTGAAGAAGATTGTGTTTTTTTAACGAAATAAAAACTCCTAGTTTTGATGTTTTCCTTAAAATAAAGGCCTTTTTTCTATGTTTCTAGTTCTAATTTAAAATATAAATAAAATATAATATTTTCTTCCCACAAAAAATAATGCACTGTTTTTAAATTCTAAAGCAGAAAAAAAATCGCTCAAATCGAAATGTAGTAGTTTTTTATTTTTTAGTTATTCTCAAAGTCTTGTTTATTTACGATGCCTAAGCATGATTTACATTTTTTAACATGATTAATGTTTTTAAAAGACACTCTACAATATTTACGCTGCAAGATACATATTTTTGCTTTTTAAGTTCAGAAAGAAGTCTTAAAATCCAACTTATAATTTTCTTTGAAACAATTCTTTTTATATTCACTTCTCTTAAAACTCATTACATAAACCATTTAAATAAATATTTTTGTATCATAAATATGAAGTGAAAAGGTTGTAAGATATATATAAAACATTTATTTTCATTACAACAGAGAAAAAAGTTCACCAGCAACACCTTTTTCGACTGAAAAATAATGCTCGTATGGATGCAAATTTTGTATGCATATATTATATCATTTCTTAAAATATGTATTCACCATGGTTAGCAATTTCTTTTAAATGTATTCCTTCTCTCTCTCTCTCTTTCGTCGAATTGTGCTTACAACTTTATAATATAAGTGATTTCTTGGAAAGTAACACTCCTTTTCCCTTTGTGACAATCATCTCATCTATGATTTAATTAAAAATAAATAATCTCATCTATGAATTAATAAAAAGTAAATAATCTCAATTATGAATTAATAAAAAGTAAATAATCTCAATTATGAATTAATGAAAAGTAAATAATCCCAATTATGAATTAATAAAAAGTAAATAATTTCTCATATGAGAAAAAATTGTAAGCTTATTTTTCAAAATTATTTTACTATGATTTCAAATAAGAATATATAGTTATGTATTTTAACATGTTGAAAAATACAATTATATTCATGAAAATTACTCTAACTGTGCAAATATTTCATAAAAATTCTCACAGTTAAAATGAAAAATATAAGTTTGTTAAATAAAAAAAATGGTTCATATCTTAACATTTTTTATTGAGTTTAGACTTTTTCATTAATTTGTTAGCAGAAAAAAAGTTGGGAAATTTTACGAAAGTTTTATTCATTATAAATTTTCTAACTGCTTGCTTTCTTTAAAGAAAGAAAGAAAGAGAGATTAAATCTAATTGTGGGAACTAATTATAGTTTTAAATATTTAAGTGTTGGGAAAGTGTTTATTTTGTGTTGAGTAGTAAAAAATTAAAAATGTTTTTTTGGGTGGGGGTGGGGAGGATGAATATAAAAAAATTAAATTATGGAAGAATTTGTTATATGTTATCATCGCTGTAAAAACAACTTAGGTTTTAATGAAATATTATACAAAATATGAAATATGTGTGAGCAAAAGATGCTTTGAAGAAACAGTCATGGAGTTCTTTAATGCTTTTTATTTTTCATAATAACAAGGAAATAACCCAATTTTGATCTTTTGTCGGGATATCTTTGTCCAAACTATGGCGAGCACTGTGTAACTTATCGAACAAGAAGGGAGAAAGCAGAAAAAAATGAGAAAGTATTCGGAGTTTATATAAATTTAGAAAAGCATATGCCATTCCTGCATTTTGATTCCGTGGAAAAAATAATAGTCCGCGCAATTCCGAAGTTACAAAAAAGCCGGAGCTCGAGTGAAAAGAAAATTGTTTTTAGAACGTAAATTAATTAAAAATTATTACATATATATGATAAAATAATTTGATTAGTGCAAATAATTTACGTATGTGTGAATTATGTTCAAATCATTCTTTCCATTCAATATCTACTTTTAAGATCTAACCAAAAGAGGCAAACAAATTTTGCTGACTCAAGTGCATCCACTAAACTCAAAGAAATGCGAACGTGGAACATAACATTGTGTAATCTAGATCTGTTTAGCTTTTTTTGGGTGGGAGATATTTAATTTTCTACAAAATACTTCTGAAAACCGAATAGGAATCGATCAGAAATATAAGAATGCTTTGTTTTGATTCGTAAAAACTAAAAACCAGAGAAGAGTTCTTTCCTCATCCATCTCCAAAATTGCCACAGTATGGCGAGCTTTCTGCAGCAACATCCTTTTGGAATAGTACTTCCCTTTGACTAATATGATTCAGCATTTCGTACATATTTACAATTGTAATGGAATGATCTCATACTAGAATTCATGACTCTAGATTTTTGTGTTTCTCATTTATCATGCCCACATACAAGGAAAAAAACAGATAAACAGACACCTTGATGGATTTGGCCCAAAATCTGATACCCATTTACCATTCAGAGAGTAAACCCATCTGCCCAATTTCATGTATCTAACTGGCCGCGTTTTTGAATTATTATGTTCCCATGCAACAGGATGGACAAATAAACAAACTTCTCTTCAACAGATTTCCTCCAAAATATGACAAAAATCTACATTACAATTTTAAGGCCGCGTTTCAAATTTCATCCGCTTAACTTGTTCCTTTTTTGAGCTATCACGTTTAAAATTAAACTGACATACAAACATAATTACAAAATTTCTTTTCTTCGAACTTAAAGACATCTAAAACACAGAGATTCATTAAAATCTCAAGATCTAAGTTTTAACGATAATAGTACTTTCTCTTTGTATACTTCTTAAGGGAGAAAATCATATTTTATTAGATATTTTATTACATAATTATACTATCCAAATTCTAATTACTCTATAAAATTCTCCATTGCTAAAACTTTGTTTGGATGTAAATGAAACTCTTCATAAATTAATATATTTATAATAAATAATCTAGTTTTCAATCCATGTTTTTGTTTATGCATTCAATTCAAATGCATTTTTTTAATTGATAAATATAAAAAATTTAATTTATAAAAGGAAAATATCAGTACTCACTTCTTTAACTTAGTTAATTTCCTTCAATGGCATATAACTGAACTTGGATTTGAGAATAGTTTAATTTCTCTCAACAGAATTGCAAGGGGTTTGTCTTACTCATAAAAAATGCTTTAAATTACATAAACTGTGATGGTTTCTATAAAATTTTCATTAACCATCTAGTAATATAATAATTATAAATACAAGTAATAATAATTATACCATAGCAATTCTCTTCAGTTTCCAACAGAAACGTCCATTTCTCGATTGGATATGCAATACTATCAATAACTCTCTTTTTATTTTAAAATGAATCATAAAAAAATTCTATTATTCATTCTTTTTAATCTATTAATTTAAAACTCTTCTTCTCTTGAATATTAATTTTTCTATTTATTCCTTGCAGATATCTAAAATGTTCACTCACTGCAAGCTATTTTTACTGGCTTCAGTATTTGCAACCTTGTTTTTGACCGTAATAAGTGAAACGGGCACAAAGCCAAAACCCCACAAAATTGAACGGCAGCTTGCAACATCGCCGCCGTTACTGTCATCAAATCTTGGTGCTGGCCTTGGAGGTTTGACCAATATTATACCCGCTGTCTTACCCATTATCTTAATATTGGGTATTGGAGCCTTCATTCTGCCTGCCATTGGATTGCTGTTATTTGGTGGAGCTGGCGGTTTCGGAGGTCTTTTCGATGGTTTCGCCAAAAAAAGATCGAATGGGGAAGGACATCCACTCTTCTCAACAGAAAAATTTGCAGAGCTGATCAATACAGTAACCAAAGCTTTGGAAGAAGCTTCAAAAGATCAATAATCCATGACCAAGATGGTAAGTTAAGCTCATTTGATATGTCGTGTAAATTTTTCTTTATTATAGTTTTGATGTGAATGAAATAAATAGAAAGCATGGATGGAATGAATATTGAAACGACAACTATGGTTGTTTTTAATGAAACCTTGAAATGATATGATTTATTTTCAAGGCTAGAATTTTCACTTTCTATTGCAATGAAATCCTCATTTACAATCTTTTCGGCTTCTCTATAACCTAGCAAGTTGAAATGATTGAGGGTTGAATAGGTGACGACTTAAAAAAATAACAATTTTTACTGGTTCTGAAACAGACTGTACACAGCTCATGAAATATTGTTCATATAGTATATTGTTAAAGGCAATTAATCGAGCTATAAAATGACTGTTGATGTTTGTTTTGAAATTCTTTCATTTCGAATGCTTATAATCACGCAACTTATAAATTTTGCTTCTATTAGAATATACAGGATAGCCCTGAACTCATGAGCCAAAATTTACGAGTGGGTAAAATACATATAAAGAAGTAATTTTTCTATAGCAATATGAGGTGGGTTATGAAAAGTGTAGGCGGAACAAATTGACTCTGATTGTTGATTTCAGTTGACTCTGATGAGGACCTCAATTTAAAACTTTAAGTTACTTCATGGAACACCAAGTATCTTCCAAATTGTATGCCAATCACTTGCTATACGGTACCATATTGATACTGTTGGTGGCATATTTGTATGCTTATTGTAAAATGACCTTTCCTTTCACTTTCTCAACATTTTTGTTTTTCCGCCAAAATTTTTCATTTCCGACCTCATATTGCTGCACAAAAAGTGCTTCTTTACTCGCATTTTTCCTACCCTTAAAGTTTTGCATGTGAATCCAGGAACACCCTGTATAATATAATTTATAAACTAGAAGTATTAAAATTTTCTGAAAAAAATGAATGATAATTACATACAAAAAAAAACTTTTGTCATATTGGCATGGATGTTATTAAATTTTAATAAGTGTGAGTATTAGTAAGATGTTTTTTTTAATTTACAAGTTCCAAAACATTCAATATCTGTAAATTAGTGAAAATCATTCAGGGTTAATTTTCAAATGTCAAAATTGGGCAATAGAGCTATTCTAAACCACAAATAATTTATTATGTACACCGACCGATTAAACAAAAAAAAACATTTCGGGAATTTATGATACAAAGAAAAATTATGTAATATTCATGGAAAAATAAACTATTTTCTTGCTGAAAAAGTAGGCATTTGAATCCATAAATTACGCAGGGAATAAACATTTTTGTCTTCATATTAAAGTTCTTTATCATAAAATCGTTTTGGGAAAAAAAAATAATTTTTTCTTCTGATCATCATTTTACGAAATATTAAAAGAAAAAAAACCCCGAAGTTATACAATTAAATTGTAATCTTTCACAAAAATAATTAAAATAATTTATATTTTACTCAGTTTAATTATTTAGCTTACATATTTTTAAATTCAGCTCTATATCATAGAAAAAAATAAAAAAGAAAGAAAGAAAATAAGTTTCCCGGATTTTTAAGCACAAAATTATTATTATAATTAAATTATAATTTTGCAAAAGTAATTTTACAATAATTCGTAAAGTTACAAAGTCTAATCTTCAAAATCGCTTCATTCTTCAACCCCTAAAATCACCTATTCAGATTTCAATTTCACATACAAGAAAAACTTCTTTGTTCTTATATCTTTCTCGAAATGAACTTAATTTTTATAATAAATCATTTGCGCAAGCAACAATATTTCATTAAAACTACTTACCCTAAACTGTTAAATGTACTATTTGGATGAATCATGACAACTGCACGAATCATCAGTGGAAAACTAACAAAGACTAAATATCTTTTAACAAACTGACAGCTAATATTTAATTCACCAGCCATAATAAAATATTAATATTCCGGAATGAAAAACATACAACTGAAAAACTCGCAACAGAACGTTGTTTAATTTGTAGTTTTCAAAAGGCCACCGAAATATTAAAAACATATTGCTTTTCTAAACGAAGAAAATGTAATACTGATGTGTGCCTTCAATGTATGGGTTAAATCAAATATAAGTAAAGAGCTTATTATTTTTATATAATTATTTTTTTAAATTGTTTAAAATAATTTATCAATACGTACATATATTTCTCTTCAATATAAATAGGAATTAAGTTACTAATTTATGGGATAGAACTGTTCCTTAGTTAAAACTAAATTTTAATGTGATAATTTTTTTGTGAAGACAACTCAATCAAAATGCTGCTACATATTGAAAAAGATTTTTAACATTCTTTCCAAATATTTGAGAATGAAATATAAAAATTTCAAAACCGGGTATAAATCTTTGTTTTTATTAAAATTGTTTGATTTTATAAAATTCTGTGAACTCCCACTTTTTCGAATAAGTTAATTAAAATTAGCTTTCGGTATTTTATTTTGACTTAATAGCATTAAATAGCATCTCCCTGTAAGTATATATAATAACCAAAGAGTAGAGTCAATGTCAAATGAGCATCTTTAAAACAAATAAATGTTTCTACTAGAAGAAAAAATGAATATACAGGGATGAATAATGAATATACATTGTATTCTAAACTTACTTCACTAGCATGAAATACAAATATTTGTTGAATGAAAAATTATCATGGAATTAAACTACGTGAAATTTTACAAATCTATGAAATTCTATATGTAATATTTTGGGCTTAATTTAACCTCCTTTACTATAAAGTAACAAAAAAGGTAATTTTTTTATTTCAAAAATTACATTTTCTTAAAAAAAGATATCCTTAGAATATATTTAATTTCATTTAAAACACATAATGAAGACAATTCTTTTGATATAGCGACATTAAATGCAAAATTGCATGCCATTAAAACTTTTAAGTGCATATCGTCATCAATTGCGCTGTAATATCCTGTTCGCTTTTCTTTTCTTTTCTTTTTTTTTTTCTTTTCTGTTTTGTTTTGTAAACTATTTTGCGGATTTCAAATTACGTTCACTCAAGCATATGTGTATCATATGAATGTAATGATATTTTAACTCTAACTTCAATTTAATTAATTTTTAAGATTTTATTTTAATTTAGCCCATAGTAACTTTATTCTAAAATATTATCTTATTTCGTGATCCAATTCCACTGTCTCTACTTAATTAATTCAAGAGAAGCTTTGTTAAATTACTGACTCAGCTAAAAGTCGAACTTTCCCACGCTCGACGTGAAGGGGTAAAAAACGGTCCAGTAAGCACATTCTTTTTAAAAGATCCCTGTGTTTCCCTTACATGTGATTGACATGAGTCAGAAATCCCTATCAGAATCTTATTAATATATTAGCGCTATGAAGAAATGTTTTCCTTATCAAATCATAGGTTATATAAGACCAGGGATAAAATGTCCAAGAGCTTTTTCCTCATTCCTCTCTGTGTCGTTCTGTGTGCTCATCGCTTGTACATATGCCTGCTTCTTAAAAATGAAATAAAACGACGTCACGAAATAGCAAGTCTCTTCACTGTCTTCAAACTGCATTTCTGCTCCACAACAAATAATGTTGCATGAATATAAATAAACTTCACTAATCAAGGAATATCAGAAAGTGTATCTTTAGTATTCTTATGTAAGCATTTATGATAACGCAGCTTAATGTTTTTATACTATATGTGAAATGTGACTCGCAATTATTTAAGTTTAATCTATAATTTTATAAAATATTTATTAATTTTTTCATTCTTTCTTTACAGACCAAACCTTCAATATCACAGAGTTCCTGCCTGAAAAGTTATGTAAGAAAACATGGTTTATGCTGAAGTCATTCGGTTCAAATAAAGTATTTTATTTGATTGTGTTTAATTTAGTTTATATTGATGTATTATTTAAAAACAAATAATGAATGAAAAAACAAAAAAAAAATGGAAAAATCTTTTTCTATCTGAAAAGATATTTTATTTTTTTTAATCTCCTTTACAGCGTTATCTTGTATTTTCCGATAATTGCATCCTTCAAATAATCAAATGTAATCGAGAAAATAGAGTTTATGATATCACAAAAAAGAAATACAATCTCGCAAAATTTATGTTTCGTTTGCTTCACGTTTTTACATGAAAAACTCAAAATTTATTTGAAATTTATAATTTAAAATAGCTTTCTGGAGCAAACACAGTTAGGGGTGAAAATTTAAATAAAACTAAAGAAAATCTGAGAGAATAATTCTGCATATGAAATTGGTTGAGTAAAGTTTTCAATCAGCATGATTCCTCAAAGCATTTTTTATCTTATGCAGTTCTTAATTTAATATGCATTTAACAGCACAATTTTTGTCAATTTTTAAAGAGCATGAATTTTGGTCAATAATTTTTTGCTTTTTAGACTTTGATTTATAATTCCTAATTATAGACATAATAAAACTTTGAAATCATTTTTAAAATTTACTATCAGATGTCGCCACGCTTATAAAATCACAATTTAATGAAAGTAATATTTTAACAGATAACTAAGTTATGAAAATATTAAAATAGTACGTTATCATACAAGAAGTACAAATGTATTAGATTTCATTCCAACTCATCAGGAAATGAAGAAAAACAATTGCAAAATCCCAACTTTATAAGAAAAAACAAATTGGGTTAAATAAAGAGGTACAAATACGAAAGACATAGTTCAGTGTATCAGTTCTTTTATCTTTCCTAACAAAACAAAGCAACCCTGACTTTTCGTAAATTTTCTTATTTGAAATGTTAGCTACTTTCGAACAGATTTGAAAAAACCTGTTGATGTCAGTACAATGAATTAGCATTTGGACCAGTGTTCTAGTTTAGATTAATTTATAAAAAATCACGGAACATTCTTTAAATCCTCTCATTAAGATAATTTTCTATAATGAGTTGTTTTCGCCAATTTTCACTGAATGGATTTATTTCCAATAAGATTCTTTGGAATTTAAATTTAACTATTTTTTTTTATGTGTCTACATTTTTCTATCTTTAATTTGATGTCTAACGTTAATACAAACACATTTCTTTGAAAAATGATAAATTAAATATATTAAAAACTTGTATATCAGTTCATACATTTATTATCGAAAATAATATTAACAAATAGCTCTGGTAAACTGGGGAAAGCGAATTTTTACCACACAAAATTTACACTTAGGTGACATGTATAAATGTATAAAATGTATAAATGGGCACCTGCATTGGCAGGTTTTTCATTTGTATTCAAATGATTCATGAGAAAAGGGTTTTGATGTGATAATGACAGCACAACGGGAATTAACAGACTTGGAATGCTGAATAGTAGTTAGGGCTAGACGCATGGGATATTCCATTTCGAAAATCGTTCGGGAATTCAACATTCCGATATCCACAGTGTCAAGAGTGTGCTGAGTATAATTAATTTCAGACATAACCTCCCACCATGGACAACGCAGTGATGGACCGACTGCACTTAATGATCGAGACCAGCATAAAATTGTCAATGTTAGCAGACAAGCAACAAAGCGTAAAATAACCGCAAGAATCAATGTGAGTATACGATGGACGTTTCAGTTAAATCAGCGTGGTGAAATTTGGCTTTAATGGGCTATAGCAGCAGTAGACCGACTCGAATGCCTTTACTAACTGCACGACATCGCCTGCAGCGCCTCTCCTGGGTTCGTGACCATATCAGTTGGATCCTAGACGACTGGGAAACCGTCTTGGTCGGATGAGTTGTGATTTCAGTTGGTAAAGGCTGAAGATAGGATTTGAGGGTGGGTCAGACCCCATAAAGCATGGACTCAAGTTGTCAACAAGGCACTGTGCAAGCTGGTGGTGGCACTATAATGGTGTGGGCTGTTTTTACATGGAATGAACTGCTTCCTCTGGTCCATCTGAAGCGAACATTGACTGAAAATGGTTATGTTCATCTACTTGGAGACCATTTGCAGCCATTCATGGACTTCGTGCATCCAAATAATGATGGAGTTTTTATCGAGGACAAAGCCCCCTGTCACTGCGCCACAACTGTTAGCGATTGGTTTAAAGAACATTGGGCGAATCATGCAGTGAAGGATTCAGCCACTTAAATCGCCTTATATGAAAACCATGGAACATTTATCAGATATAATGGAGAAGTCAGTTTGGGCACAAAATCCTGCACCGACAAAACTTTCGAAATTATAGACGTTTATAAAGGCAGCATCACGCAATATTTCTGCAGTGAACATCCAACAGCTTCTTGAGTTGCACCCTGGCAAAAAGAGATCCGATATGTTATTAGAAAGTATTCTATGATTTTTGTCACCTCCATCTAATATAACTATCCAGGGAAATTTCTAATAATTAAAAAAATTTCTCATTTCCTTGATGGCAATATGATTTAGAATTAAATAATTTTGTATTTGAATAACTGAAGTAGATTCCGCTTTTAACTGAAAAACATAGAATTCGCAATTTGATTTTTATATATGTTATTTAAAAACGTATCTGCTTCTTACGGTAAAATATCTGCCTCGGGAACGAGATTTGAATGTTCGATATCAGATTGTCATGTATATAATATTGTTACTTCTAAGACTGTAAAATCTCTGATGTCATGCGAAAATTTGAAAGAAGGATATAGACTCATGTAACAGCTATGCAATTTTTTGTACCAAATCACGAAGTATCTTTCAAAATGGCCCTTCAAAACGAGTTGTTAATTTATCTAAGCTGCATTAATCAAAATCAAAAAAAAATGCGGCTAAAGAAGTAATAACACAAGGTGTTTATTCAAAGTGTTTTAAAGATTCTTTTATTTTTAAGAATTGTCATTAAAACATGTTTCTCAACGAATCGTATTTAATTTTTTTGAAGAAATTTAGCCCCGAAAATAACTCTTGTTAATGAAGGTAACCTCATAAATATAAATGCTTTCAAAATAAATTAATTCAGGAAAAAAAATCTTTTTTTTTTCCAAAAATTCTTCAGTATGATCAAAATATGTAAAACTTCCGACTTAAACTTTTCCTAACGCATCTCTGTATGAAATTAGTAGAAAGATGATAAGCAGATGAAAGAAAACAAATTGATGTTTTCAAAAGGATTTTTGAACCGAAACAAAGCTACTTAACGAAAACGTGCCTAATTTTTGTTTTTACGGTTCATATTTCCATTTTTAATCTTTAGAAAATAAATGAAGGGTTTCAAAAGTGAAGGCCGAACATGTAATTTTTTTCTTACATCCATCATCGAAAAAAGAAACGCATGACAAAAAAGTTCAATTTCCAACTGTTCCGGGTTATTTTGAATGTTATGAGAATAAAAAACACGTAGGAGTCTCTTTCATGGGAATCGTGCTACATAAAATTAAAGCGCAAAGTGTCCTTTTATTCTAAAAGAGTAAATTTGTTCCTTATTTGTTCCATTTGTGAATAAAATTTTAGAAGAGTCCTATTTTTGTTATAAAAGAATTATAGTTGCAGATGTTCTGGATTATTTCTAATTATAAATGTAATTAGAATAAAATATTCAGGAGCTTCTTTTAAAGAGATAGTACAAACCATTATACATAAAGCGAGCAGACCAGGACAATCTTAATTTTATACCGCTTGTCCTTTATTTGCCTAATTTTTGAATCTATCGGGAATAATTCCATTTTAATTAAACTGAAAATGTATAAAAGTGTTTTTTAATTATTTATTTATTTTTAGAAAATCTGTGTGTGTAGGGGGGGGGGGGTTTTCCCCCGAAAAAATTTCCACCAGTTTTATTAAAATACCACAGCTCCACATTAAAATTTGAATATCATTCAGTTACTATGAATTTTCATATTCCTTTGAATATCATTCAGTTACTATGAATTTTCATATTCCTTTGAATATCATTCAGTTACTATGAAAGCTTTATTATCATTATTAAGTAACCAGGGAAATTCCTGTTTTCTACTTAATAGTCTCACCTCTAATCCTCAATACCAATAGTCTGGATTGAAGTTCTGAAAATTTGGTTATTTTAAATAAGCATGAAATAAATTAGTGCGTTAAAAATAATTGAATTGATATTTTGCAAGTTTAAGAGAAATATTTGAATAGTACAATTGCCATATTCGTCGAAATCTCTTTCTTACAGCATCTCTTGAGAAATGAGCATACATTATCATTTGAAAAAGCACGAGTTTTCATACTTACATTAAAAATTAAAAATAAATTTTAATTTATTACTTCGTTTTAGTTGCTCCAGTAAACTAACCATTGGTCACTTTTAATTTATGAAGAGAAAAGAAAAGAAAGTTTCGAATTAAGGAAAGAATATATAATTTTTTCATTATCATAAAATTTCATGAATAACAATCATTTGATCTTCGATTTCGAATACTAAACAGAAAAAAGACGAATTTGTTATTTGTGCTGGTTATAAAAAAATGTGATGAAATCACACCTGATTCATGCTTGAATTATATCTAAATAAGTCTTTATATTCGTTTTTCCTTTAATCTCATTTTATTTTCAAAAATTAACTGGAAGATAAATTTTATTAACTTCAATATTTGCTTCTACATTAGGCATGACTTAAACTTCTAGAAACTTTTAGTGCATAAAATTACTTCATTGTTTTGACTTTCTTTCATAGAATATATCTTCACGCTTCTTCGATGTCTAAATAAAACATTTTTTTTAAGATGACACTTCTTAATAGAGTAATTATACTTTATTAAACCTCATATTCACATGAGAACAACACAGTATTTGAAATTTTTCGAATACTTAAAGAAAATATTCAAAAATATTCCACTTCTAAAACGCTTGACTTTCGACTGTCTAGAATTCGGTTTCTTGGTTTCGAATTATTTTGAATTATTTTAAAGCATAATTTTTAGAAAATGCAAAAATATAATAAAAATTTTGCATCTGCAGCATTATATCTCAGAGTTGAAGTTTTATTTAAATTAAAGTATATCATTTCATGGGATATATTTTTTAATTATCTATATAATTTGAAAATGATTAAAATGTATGAATTTTCTGATTTTTAAAAATTTCATAACTTTTTTTTCTTTTGTTGCAAGCTAAACGAAGAATATTTTTTTATTAAGGAACAATTTTTTAAATTAAAAACCTTTATTTTTTATTAAGGTACATTTAATAAGTTGAATAAATAAAGATTATATTTAAAAGAAGACAAGAAGAAAAATGGACTTTATTATACTTTCGGGCTTTTGCTGTACTTAAGAATACTTTTGCGAGATATTTTTTGCAAATTTTTTATGCATATTCTTGAAGATTAAGACATCCTCCTGGCTTTTAGTGAAATTGCAGAAAAAAGGCAAAACTATTAGCAATACAATTTTCCAACATTTCTAATTATACAGTAACACCCTAAATGATTATTTCCATACAAAAAAATCTTAATAACTAATTTCATTTTCAGTAAAATTTGCTCCTTTACAGTTTATATCATGGAAATTCAGATTTGTAATAAATTTGCTCCGATACACGAAAGCTTTTGAGGAGTAACTGAGAAACTGCTTTTGATTATATTATATTAATGAATGATATAATATAAAGGGTTTTTTGCTAAAGCTGTACAATTTGAAATATTTCTGTGATGTTTAAGTAGAAGTCAAACGTATAACATATATGTTTGTTTGCGTTCCACTAAAATAAATATGGAGGTAAAGCTTAAAAATTCGTTTAAAATTTGAAAAAAAAACTAGTTTTAGAACAAATAAAAGCAATGTAAATTTCTTTAAACTACCTCAACTAGTAAATTTTAGAACTAATAGTGAAAGAAAAGAAAATATGTAAGGGTAGATATACGAAAGCATGTAGAATTGGATATCTACCTAAATTATATTATAAAAAGCAAAGATCATAATGTTTATAAAAACTATGAAACCATCAACAACATCTAAAATTATAGTTACATTTTTCCAGGAATATTGATAAATCTTTCATTTATTCTTTCTAATGTGAAGGGCAGAATTCTTAGGAACAAATTATGATACCATTTTTCTGTTTTGGAAATATTTGTTGGCTAAAGGACAAAAAAATTCAGTCATTACCTTAACTATTACAATAGAAATAGAGCAATAAGGTGATATATAAAATATTCAAACTGCAGGATGTACATTAATTATTTAGAGAATTAATCCTAAATAAATATATCTAAAATATATTCAAATTATGTTAATATTTTAATGAAATTGAATTATAATTTAATTTAAATCTTTGAGAATATGAAATCGAATTATAAATTTAAAATCTTTAAGCATTAATTTAAATATCTTTTAATTTAAAAAAGTTTCAAGTGCTTAAATTCTTTCAAATTTTTTTTTGAAAAATCCTTACTCTGTATTGCGACAAACATTTGGAAATTCTCAAAGTGGAAATTCAAAAGCTCTTCAGTTTTTTTTT
>JAPMOR010000759.1:1435235-1466464 GCA_026543865.1 Argiope aurantia
AAATGGCAGATCAATCTAAATATTCTATCAAAGCAGATCATATGAAATTTTTAGACGCAATTAAAAAGGAAATTTAAGTTAAGTTAATTAAGAAATTTAAAAGTCAAAAAGAAATTCAATTTTCATTTCCATCGATAAGCTGAATTTTAATATTTCATTTCTTCATGATAAAAAAAAGAGTATTATTTTTATCAGTTAAAAAAAACTTGTATTTGCAAATTCAGGATATTCATCCTGATATGCAGAACAAAATATCTCATATAGATATTTTTAAATCTGAATTTAATGAAAATATTATACAAAATGGAAGTAAAACATAAATTTGAGCATCAAGCGAAACTCATGCTAGTTCAAAAAGAATAAATACTAATTCTTCGATAATTTTGATCGAAAATAAAGTGCATTTTATATAACAAATATTTTTTTTATAAAAAAAAGCGGCATAAAAATAGAAATCGATAAGATATTTCATTTTTGCTTTCAGTCCCTCTCTATCCTAGAATAGTAAAAAAACATAACCCGTTTATCATTATTCTTAAATCCTGACATAATTCAACGTATTTTTTTTATCTATACTTATATAAAGTTCAATGTGTGTGTGTGTGTGTGTGTTGGCGCTCTACAGGCCAGACCGTTTGACCTACAGCTACCAAATTTGGTACATGTATACCTTGGAGATCGGGAATGTGCACCTGGGGTCCCTTTTTTGAATTTTTAATTAGAATTTTAATTATTAATTAAAAGCTAACTTTCCCTCCAAAAAAATCTTTATTTTCCCCACCGCCAAATGAGTAAGGCTTCAATTTTTTTTCCCCACTCTAATGAGACTAGGATTAACATTTTTTGCCCGATTATTTCAAACGATTCTGTTTATTTCCTTAATGTTTGATGCATTTAAAATTAAACATTGTTAATTAATCGATTTTTCAGATTCATTCTGAAGTACTTTTGAATCAAAATAAAACAGAATAAAGGAAATTAAAAATTTCTAATCTGCATAGCGTTACCCCAACTGGCGTCGAAAAATTCACGCATTTGCGTTACCGTAACTGGCGTTGAAAATTCACGCATGCGCATTGTGTTCTGATTGTTGACAACGGATTGAACGGATTTTCACCGGATTCGGACTTGATTAAAATTATTTTTAGGTTAGCTGTGTGCTTTTGTAATTAAATTGTATTTATGTTAGTTATATATTTTTTGTATATGCTTATAGTTTTAAATATATCGTTTATTAAGTAGTTTATTTTAACCTATTTTCGACCGATTATTTTAAACGATTCTGTTTATTTTCTTAGTGTTTGATGCATTTAAAATTAAACATTGTTAATTAATCAGCCTGCTCATGATGAATCTGAGAAAATTTTGTTGACAGATTCTTGAGATATTACATAAGATATATATTCTTTAGTGCCCATAAAGTTTAAACACTCAGTGACTCTGTTTTCAGTAATCATATTATAAAAAGTGTGCTTTGTTTCAGTAAAAAATATTATTATATTAATTGCAGATTCATCCTTTCCACTTTAATTTAAAGCATAAATTCTACGGGAGCGAACAGGAACTTAGAGAGATACATATTACGTTATGACCGAAGGCCTTTATAATATTATGAGCAAATTATAAGACTATCAAAATTTGAAGTTTTAAAATATTTTGATGAATATTTTATTAAAGTAGGAATTGCATAAAATATTTAATTATTAAAATTTTAACGAACATTAAGATTGGCGAAACGGCTGGTCGCAAAAAGCGGCTGGTCCTCAATAAGGAAAAGAAATGTAAAAAAAAAAAAAAAAAAGTGTTCATCGCATTCGGATGCTTTATCCTTTGATGCTTGGTTAAATATTATTCTCTTGAATGAATGCCATTAAAGCCATTAAGGAATATTTTTTTTAAGAAACTCTGAACATTTTATGGTAAACTTTTCTATTTGTCTTTCTTCCTTTCCTTTTTTCTGATTTACTAAAATAAAATTATTCTTCGATTGTCTCGAAAACAATTTTGTTATCTTGAACTGTAAATAGTCAATTTCGAAATTCATTATTCATTGTTTTTCAGAAACAAACAATCACTTGCAATGAGAAAACTGTAACCTTTTCATTCAAAAACAAACCATTGCTGATAATATTATTGAAATTTATGAGCTTCATTGCTTTAAAAACGATAATAGGTCCTTCACTGAGGTCCACACTTCAATTTGGCTATGAAAATGTAACTCAGTTTCATTGCAATAATTTCTCATTTCCGAAATCAAAACCAATTCACTTGTCAGATAAGTTTCAGTCTTTTTTTTATCAAAATTCTTTTATAAAGATAAAATATAAAAAATGAATTGAATTGAAACTTCAAAAAAATAGAATGGATAGAAATATATTTTGAATCGTCACATAAGGATATTAAATCACATGAAGATAAATTATCGAATTTTTGAAATGTTTTTTTAATTTTACTTTATTTAGTAAGCTTTTTTAATCACGCCCTATTCTCGCATCTTTCAAAAACTATTATTAATTAAAAAGTATTTCTTAACCTATTAAATTATTAGGTTCAGTTTATACCAATATCGAAGCAATATAAGTATACCAAATGCAAATAGAAAATTTCTTTCTGCAACTCATACGAAACTTTTCAAATAGTATAAAATTTTGTGATTTTTGAAAAATCAATCAATCAAAAGTAATCAATATATTTGCTTATCTTTTTTACAGAGCCCCTTTATCTATTTTTTCATTTAATTAAAAAGTAAAGGAAAGGACGGCTATTTGAGTTTTCATTGGCCTGCACTCTATATCGTATTTGGTGAATTTTCTAATCCAATGAATCAATTTATAGTCGAATTAATTGCCACCCAACTCATTACAGTTATTGTATTGAAATAACAGCGAAAAGCAGAAAATTTTTAAACATAAATGAAATGAATAAATTTTCAGCTTCTTTAGCGTCAAAAAGAAATATTTTTATTACGCCTTAATTGATTCAATAATTAAAACCTTAAAAAAGAAAAATTTCTGTGACTCAAGACTTCTTAAATTTTGAATTCCGTCACATTATATTATATTTCCAATTATATTATTATGTAATATAAATTTGGGCTAATGAAGCTATTGACCATTTCTTTATTTCATTTAATTCTTCAATGTTATAAAATAAAGATATTTATGAAAACTCGATAAAGAAAATTCATTACATTTAATCACATGCGAATTTCAATGATTTTTTTTCTACTACTACTACATTTTTGGATCTAATGACGGAAGATATTTAAGGTCGCAAATTAAATTTTCTATTAAACATAATAATTGGGAATATTATTTTCTATTTAACAGTCGATAATTTTACCGTAAATTATCGACTCTTATCATTAAAATTTTACCTATCCAATACTCAATCGATGTTTATTATTTTATGAAGACTCAATCAACTGAAATGCAAACCACAAAGATTAGAAGTTCTTGCAGACTGTTTTTTAATTTCTTAACCTTGTCTTTTTATATTTAAACTTCCTGTAACATTGGGCACGAAAAAACCTTCCATTAAACATTCGAAAACATTATTTGAATTTAAAAAGCGGTTTAGTAGCTTTGTTTTTGCGTAATTCTATAGGCACCAACTCTGCAATTTTGCTGATTTAATCCTCAATATTAACATTTTTTAAGACTGAATTCCGCAACAAGAAAAAGGGCCAAATCCAGACATCTCAGCAAAAGTATGAACCATTAGATCAAAACCAAATGCAGAACAAAAACGCAATGCGTGTGTTCTGTCAAGGTTCTTGGAACAAGTGAACTTCTCATCACGCATTGTAAGCAAAATAAGAAAACAGTTCCGCTGCTTAGGTTTCAGCTGTTCATCATACCATAGTGAAGTTCCATTAACATCTTAGAGTTGTTCTTATCCAAGCCGATTGGCTTATCTGAATTTCAAGCAATTTCGTTGCAGTTACTCTGATTAATAAGATCTCGTTTTCGGTCAATTCGATTAGACAATTCAGTTTATCCTGATATTAATCATTTTTTTTTCATTCCTAAGGGTGTTTCATTTAACAAGAGTCAATTTGTTACATATATTTTCGAGACTATCATCACGAATTTCAAAGAAGCAATTAATGCTGTATTTAATAAAAAGAAAAAAAGAAAATATTTTATTAAATATATTGGTTATTCGATTAAGATCAAGAAGGTATGAAAATGTACAGAATGACATAGAACTTAACTATGTTATTGGATTTGACTTTGGATTTAAATTTTATTGGATAGAACAGTTTAAATAATCAGTGTTTAGATGTGTTATAATTCATAGTAATACAGTCATTAGCAAAAAATTATTTAACAGGATAATAATTCTTAACCTGCTTTTAAAAATATTTCATTATTTTATGCTTAATTCTGTTATTAGTATTCATTAGAAATTATAGTTAAAAAATCAAATCATATAAAGAAAAGATTGCTACAGAAAATTTCATTGTAGAATGCATTATTGAAAAGATTTTGAATCAGTTGAAAAAAACAAAGTGATTAGTAAACAGTGAAATAAATTATTTCTAAGCCACGTTTTCAAATAGAAGTTTTGTCACATTGTAATTTAAATTTCTGTGGAATTTTGTGCTTATATAAAGAAAATTATTAAAAAACTTCTTTTATAATGAGCGCACACAATTTAAATACAAGCATAAATAGTATTCTCATCAATGTCTATTTAAAAAAAAAAAGAACTATCCATAGTCTTTGAATCTATTAAATGCTCTAGACCAATTTAACAAAAATGATTGCAAATTTTTTATTTTATAAGCAATCCGATTTTTAAAAGTTAATGAAAAGTTCTCTGTTAAAATTTTGTATTTTTTAGTCATTCTCTTCTTTATAACCTAGACTAACAATGACTTTTTGTTAACATGAATATAAAATTATTTATTACTGTTTTAAATATGTATACATCCATAATTTCAGCATTAAAATTAAGTATGTTATTTAAAAAATCATTTTATTTGATTTCAGATCATAAAGCCGAAGTAGAACTATCAATATTTCTTCTTTAATTCTTTACTTAATTAATAATTAAGTAAAGAACTCGCATGTCAGAAAATATGAATTTATATTACAAAACATTTAAATTTTTTTAAATTTTACTCATTAATGAACGAATTTCGTTTCCAAATTGCAATTGAAAAGAGGTCAATAAAATTTCTTAAACATTCTACAACATTATGAAATATTAATAATAGCTAAATCTTTTTCCATAAAAATAAAGAATTCATTAAAAATAAATTATTTAAAAATAAATTTTCTGAGAAGTAAAAAATTGCACTTAGGAATGAGAAGTTTTATTATGTAATAAAGAAGAGTTATAAGAAAACAATTTGCTATGAACATTTTTTCGTAATAAGGGCCGAATTACTTTAATGTCAGAAGAACACACATAAATGTAATAAGAATTAACTCGGCAGAAATCTTAAAATTGTTAAATATACATATAAATACATATTTAAATAAAAAAAACTGTATATATTGTAAAAATATAAATCTGTCTGACTACAGAAAGCCCATCCGAAATGAAATTCGCAATATATTCTTTTTTCAATTCTTCTAGCAGACTTAATTATTCACATTTCAGGAACTGGGAAAACTTCATATAATTTTTTTTCAGATTTCTGTTAACATAATACGGAGATGAAAAATTTTGGTTGATGAAAACATCCAGAACCCTTTTCGAGACTACATGATAAAAGAATTGATGAAATTTTTTCAATCATTCTACTTTGTGGCCATAAAATAACTTTCAGCATTTACAGCCATTTGCTGTTAAAACTAGTGAAGGGAAGAAAACTAAATTTCATATGCATATTTCGAAAAACACGAGGAAATGAATCCTGAAAAATAAATAAAATGAAGATGAAAAATGCCCCAAATGTCGCGCCAGGGACTCTAATACTGATTAATAAAAGATTATTTTCTGCAAGTTCTATATAGTATATATTAACTTCTGCAAGTACATTTTTTATCATGCGAATATCAGTGAAATTTTGTCTAATTCCTTTTCCATGTCCATTCACTGTAATTACTGATCTGTTTTCTTTCAAAATCTCACCTATCACTAATGTTGTTAATTTTCCTGCATTTTGAAATTTATCTTACTATATATTTATTACCCAGTATATATGTGAAATGTGGCTTCATCCTATTCATTTGTTTTACTTACTGATGCTTCCAAAGAGAGAAAGTAATTTTATGTTCATATTGCACATCAGAGAGTATTATCTAATTCCACATATTTCTTTTTTATCAGTAGAATAAGGAAACATTTAATGATGAGGAAAAGGAAAAACTCGCCCTTGAATAAACTGAATTCACATAGTGGGGAAAAGGATAAATAATAATATTATATAAACTTTTATGCAATGTATTTGAAGATATCGAGATGATTATAACATAAATTAAATAAATAAAAATATTTAAAAGTTATAATTAAAATAATTATCTTTTTAAATATTTTTGATCGAAGTAAGTCATAAAAGCCTGGAAAGTCTGATGTATTAAGTATTTTTTTCTATGTTTTAAAAAATTTCATTTCTGAAAAGCTAAATAATTATTTATTTTTTAATATGAGCGTTTACTTATGTCTTTACCAGCAAAGAAAGTACAACTGTATTTTTTTTTATTTAATTAAAAATGTAAGAAATCAGTTTCTTCGATATTCTTATATTGATTTTTAAATACCCTTTGGACGAAAATGACAAATTCCAACTTAACCAGCCAGAAGAAAAATTTCTCTGCTAGTAAAACCATAAGTTAATAGTCATACTTAAAAAAATAAGTAATTTTTCGCTTAAATTTGAATAAGCCATTAAAATAACAAGAAATATTTAAATTCATACAATTTACTAATACTTTTTAAAAGTTCTCAAAATTTTAAACTACATTCAAAACGGCATATTTTAAACTACATCTTTACACATCAAAGTATTTTTTTTAATTTAAAAATTTTAGATTGCAGGATTATTTCTCTCTTTCATACACGTCCTTAATTTAATGTATCAACATAACTGACCTTTATAATAGACCTTTTCTTAATTCTCAGTAAAATCAAATTCTCCTCTTCACCTTAATTATTTTTATTTTATATATTAATCAATATTAATCTTCCTTTCCTAATTTATTGAATAAACTAATTTTTTTCAGAAACGACAAAGTAAAACTTAAATTTGCATCAGCATATAGATTAAAAGAATATTTTCTAATTTGCCATCAACCACTTTATGTTTGAGTATAGTCAACTTCATTAAGGTTTGCATTACTAGTACAAAATTGATTTATGCGATGGACGAGCACAGATACGGCAACGTGATGAATGTGTAATAAACGTACACGATCTTACGTCTAGACTATATAAATCTTAATCTCAAACCCTGAATCACCTTCTCTATCTGCTTAATTTATCGATCTAAATTTCTGGCGGGAGATTTTTTTTAAAACAGCAAATAAAATTATTCACTATTGCTCGCATAATGATTAATGCAAACTAATCTCAACTATTTTTAATTGTTCATATTAATTAAAAGAAGAATGGCGATAAGAATTCCGGAATAAAGATTACAATTCCAATTTGATAATTCTGTCAAATTGGAAATAACAACTGTCAATTGAGGCTAAATTGTATACTTGTCTTAATATACTACATTTCATATCATTCATACAAATTGAAAAGCGTAAAGAACATTCAGATCGATAATTCAAAATCTAGTCGGTCAATCTTCACTATTTCTAATAATAATATAAAATATATGTGACAATCATCGTAAATAAGGAAGAAAATTTTCACTTCAAAGCCATCATTTATTGAATTATCGTCAACAATTTTCCTTAATTTTCATCTTGGAGATAAATTTTGGAGATATACTGTTGAGCTATGATCAACAACATGCTCTAGGTTAGGAAAATATTTTGTTAGGTTAAAGACAAAAAGAGAACATTACAAAGACATGCGGGAGAGCGTGAGGGTGCCTGAAATCAAGATTCTTAACCTTCTTCTTAATTTGACAGATGAAAGGGATAAAAGTGGCTTAACAGTGATAGTACTTAGAAAGATGGTTTTGCTTTGAAAAATGTAATAATGCACACTAAACTTATTTAAATTATATAAAAAAGGAATAAAAAGTTACAACGACGGGGTTAGGTTTTATGCATTCGAAACGAAAACGTTTCCGAACAACTCATCAATCAACATTTCAATGGGGCTTGCAAACGGGATACGGCAATTCAATTTTAGACAGTTAAAGTTGCAGTAATTAGATTTTGAGAGTCGTAGGAAAAACCAGAAGTTCACTCGACTCACCTTCAAAGTGTATTTATTTTTAATTTTAGCGAATATCTTAATTAAATTTAAGAGGCGAAAAGAATTCATTTTAAAAGCATGGAAATTGAATGTACTACATATATATTTATTTCAAAAACCATAAAAATATAAATTTGGATATTTCTTTTAGGATAATACAAAAAGTGCTATTTTTGAATTTAAAAAGAAATAAAATGGCTCAAATAGTAAATGCTTTTAAATATCTTATTACTTTTTGCCTAATTTATTTTTCTCGATACTAAATCAAATGAAAATAAGTAATATGTATAACACCATTCCAATTTCCATTAAATGCAAAGGTAATAAATAATTATATAGGAATTGTTGACTAGCGGGCCTTTTTATGGATCAGTTTATCTATATCTATACTTATAATGTGTGTATGTGTGTGTGTGTGTGTGTTGGCGCTCTACAGGCAAGACCATTCAACCTACAGCTACCAAATTCGGCACGTGTATACCGTGGAGGCTGGGAATGTGCACCTGGGGGTTATTTTTCGAATTTTTAACTAGAATTTCATTTATTTAAAAATTAAGCGAAATTTTGACGTGTTTCTGCTATAACTTCCGAAAATATTACCGCACAAAAAAGATTTTTACATGAAGTTAAAAATCAAAAATTTATCTTTTAAATGATACTAATGTTTTAATCTTAAAATTAAATTTCTATTTTTAATGAATTTTTAAATAAATATTTTAACTATGTTTTTCAATAATTTTTTTCGTAAAAAATTAAAATTAAGCACATTTCGCATTCATGGGAAAAAATAAGCTTTTTTCAAAGTGTTGCCATCACATTGATTAAAGCTCCAATTAAAAATAAATTAAATCTTTTTGGAAATGAAATCTGCAAAAATATAATTTTCGGCAAGTGTTTGTAGGAAATGAAACAAATATGAAATATTATTTTTTCTAAAAAATAAATTCAAGAAAAATTATTTTATGATCTTTTACACTCTCTATACTGGGTATTTATTTAGTCCCGGACCCATTTTAATGTTTAATGACTCATAAAATAATGAAGATATAAACAAACTTATGGCATTTATTGATGGAATAACTCATATATTTTCCTTTTCAGGTTTGAATATTTTTACTTTTGTAAATATCGTCTGCGCGTTTGGTTAATTTCAGATAATTTCATTTTCCAGTCTAAATATCAGTACTTTTCTAAATATTGTCTGCTTATTAATTGCCTTTTTCTCTCTTTTGTTTTTGGCAACTATTTAAATGTTATGTTTACTTTTGATGTGTTTGTTCTATGTAGTACTTTTGTATGTGATGTTTTATTCGAGCGGATATTAAGGAGAATGCATACACCACAAGAGAAAGCACAGATTTTATGGTGGTCATAGAGTTAATTTCCAATTAACTAAATCACTGACTTTTAAGAGTTAATTTCCAATTAACTAAATCACTGACTTTTAAGAGTTAATTTCCAATCACTTAAACTGACTGATTTATGAAAATTTGAATATCACTATTCAATAAAAAAAGGATAATTTTAGATTTTCCATCGATCGCTTCAAAGAAAAAACGCCAATCAGCGCGCAGGTTTCTCAAGATTAATTGGCCTAAGATTATGAAAATGGTGAGTTTTTCTAAATTTTTAACATTTAAAACTTCATAAATAAGTCTTAGTTGATCGTGGAAAATAGAAACATTCATTCCTTTATTTAAAATTTGGTGTGTCCAGAATATGATACCTTACTGTATTAAATTTAGACTTCATAATTTTTGAAATATATTTATAGGCCGGAACAAAATATTATTATTGATTTCATTTCAATCCTTTTGAAAGCAAAACTAAAAACTGAATTTTATGCTGAATCTGAGAAATTTTTGTTGAATTATTGTTTGAGATATTACATAAATTATGAAAAATATTTTGTAGTTAACATAAGACTTAAATACCGAGCGATTCTGTTTGCAATACTCACATTCAATAATAATAATAATTAATTAATAACAATAAAGATGAAAAATAAAATAAAACGCTTGGTTTTATTAAAAAATATCTTAATATTAATTGCAATTTCATCATTTATATTTTAAATTAAAGGTGAAGTTTTGCCGCAAATGACAATAAATTAGCAAAATATATATAGTAAATTGAACGAAACGATCTATGCAGTATAAGTTTGGTATGACTATCAAAATTTGAATATTAAAAATGTTTTGTTTGAGAATCCTTTAAGAGACCAGTTACTTAAAATATTTAATTGAAAATTGTAGCGAGCGGTAATACCGGCGAACCGGCTGGTAGCCAAAGGCAGCTAGTAAATAAATAAAATGAAAAATGCATCAATTCATTGCATTGCTTTTCAAATCTTATCTGAACTATTTTATCAAAGAGATAGACCAGCAAATCTTTAAGGTAAAATAGAGAGAGAGTCTTGAATAAATTTCTCTGTAACTCGAAATGAGAAAAATTAAATCTATGTCATTTTTTAGGGATTCGTAAATCCGAATTACGACCTTCAAAAACATTAAATACACAAGATCTGCAACTATATTAGATTTATAACACTTGATTTTTGGAAATATCATTTTTTCTGAATAAAAACAAACTTTTAAATCAATTATCAACTCAATAAAACTTTCGAAAATGCAACATAGCTATTCTGTTTTAAATAAAAAAGGAACTAATAAACGCAAACAAGAGGACAAGTTTCAAGAATATCAAAAGCATTTTAGATTTAAACTCTATGATTATCAATTTACAAAATATATATAAAAATATGTTCTTTTAAATCATCAGCTAAGGAAATTTAATCCAGAGACGCTCCATTTATATTATCATTTAATTATCTTTATAATTAGCACTTTTGTAAAGAATTTGCTTTTCTATTCAAAATTTTAATGAATCAATAAAAATCAGCACAGAAATTTTACTACTGTTCCCAATTTTAGGTTCATCATATTAACACGTTATTCAAATTATAAAAAAACTCCAGTTCAATAATTTTACAACAGCAGTTTTTTTTTTCAAAATATACTGCCACATCATTGACATATAAAACTAAAACCAAAGACATTCTACTTATATTAGCAATTAATGGCGCTGTGGATGCTCACGGAACTACTAAAAGTTCGATTTAGGTAAAAGTTCGAATTAAGGAAAACTAGGTATGATAATTTATGTAGCAAGACAAGAGAAAACAATTATTTTTAAAGCAGTATAAATATTTTTATTAATATTAAACAGTTTCAATAAATAATTAATATAGATATTGATTTTAATAAATAAAGTGTTAATAATTATTCAAATTTTAATAACTTTAAAAATTATAATTTCAAGAAATAAATTAATTACTATTGTTACTAAACTAACTGTATGAAGAATTTTAGAACTCAACAATTGTACAATAAAACTGCAAAACAAACAACCCAAATCACATTTAATATACCGAAATTCATTAAAATTTGTGTTAAATTATTTATAGCCTTTTCTGTTGTTGTTCAATTCGTTGTGTCATAATAAAATCCTCGGATGAATTAAAAATTATTCTCTTACGATAATTGATGACACAAGGTATAAGAATTATTTAACAGTGAAAATGATTCAGAAATAAAAAAAATGCATTTGTCACTTCTTAGGTTTATTTTCGAATTAAAACATAAATTCTATTTATAGATAATATTCTAACATTGTGTTAATAATAAATTCAGGGGAATATAGAAAAATTCAACTTAACAATAAATTTTAATTCAAAATTATCGAACTGCTCAACTTCCACTGTGTTGAATAATTATTATACATCCTAACGACAGAGACATCATGACACCGAGTTCGGAAGTATAGTATAGCGATAATTAATAAGTACTTGCAAAAAGGAATGCGCTTTCTTACTCATAATTTAAATATTTTTTTCTAATTCGCAAAAAAAAAATGCTACTTCTTTTTGTTTATATTAATATTTTTCAATCTCCTCGGTTTGTAAAAAATTTTTGGCTGATCGGAAAGCAATGTGTTTTTTTCAGAATGCATTCCAGACCAAATGTATGCTAATATTTCTTTAAGGTAAGAATGAACAGTAAGATATTTTCACAGATTTCACTTTTGTTAGTTTTCTGCTCAAGCCAGCATGCATAAAATGAAACTTATCTTGTTAAGAAAGTAACGTGGAGAAAATGTCACGCAACTTACAAGCTTTGGCAAGCTACAAAGGATCTCTGAAACAAAATAGTTGGCTGAAATTCGAGAAATAAAACATCGCTTCGGTAATTCAGTTTGAAAAGGAATAAACACATCCTTTTCTACTGCCAATAATGCGACTAATTTCGCTAAAAGATCTTATTTAGTGGTTGATGGTCTGTTTAACGCATATAATAGGAAGAATACAGAGAAACTTTTTCGCGCGAATAGTATGTCAACGAGTAAGTGGCAATGTTATGATCATGTGACGCGACGTCATTTCCACGCCTTCTTTTGCTGGAATTTATGCTTGATACAATGTATACAAAAAACATGGCCTACATTACATTGTTTGATATTAAATCTGAAAATCTGGAGCATTAAAATATCTTAAAGATAGTTCCAGTGTATAACTCTACCTACTATTTAATGAGGGAAAAATTTCCATCCAACACATCTTTGGATTGATGAGTTTCAGAAAACATCCTTTCTTAACCAAGCTTTAATACAGACGCTTGAGTTTTTGAATTTTAGTGTGTTTACGTATTCTGCATTTGGATTTTTTGGGAAGTAAGTGTTTAATGCCATTCTAAATATATGTGAGGAATTTTGTTTCAGAACAATTAAAAAATTGAAATTAGAGTAATTAATTAGATTTTTAAAAATTATTTGCATAATTTATTTTACATCGTAATATATTTTTAACTTTATTTCAACTGTTCATTCGTAAATTATTGGTACTGCAGCTTGTAGATTCTTAGAAATATTTAGAAATAAATCTTTAAAACATCGAAAATTAAACTTTTTTCTTAACATTGACGTTCATGAAATCGGCAAGAATTCAAATATATTTTTATACACCAAAGGCATTGAAATTTGAACTAATATATTATTAGTCCCAGTAATACTGAAAACATATAGTGATGTCATAACAAGTCAGCTTAGCAAGTAACTTTCAAAGAAAGAAATATGTTTATTAGCGTATGAAGATTAAAATGCTACTGAATCAGAAAGCTGATAAACAATCAGTCACCTGAAATTTTCCTGAATATTAAACATTTGTCATACCGATGTCAGATAATTCTGCCAGTCCGAAGAGCAATCCACTCTGAAATCCTATTTTATTATATTCTGATAACTTTCACCACCGGAATTTGTTCCTAGTATATAGTTATTGGTATGATATTCAGTACGAGATAATTTCAACTTTATTTTGTGACTGTAATGTTTTGAAACTGACAGTTCGTGTCCAAGCATATCATTTCAAAACGTACGTGACAATAATGTTTATCACCTCTTCTTATTTTTCAAATTATCTGGAAGAAAGAAAAAATTCTTACTTCTGTTATTAAAAACATCCTGATTTTTTAACAATTTTTCATTCAAACATATGGCTTTACAGTATTAGCGAATAAGATTATAAGATTATTTTCAATTATTGTTTATTTGAAGATTAAAATGGTATTAACTGCTTGTGAAAACATAAGAATAAATTTTAAATGACGCTTTAAACTATATAAAAGGTTTAAAGCACTATTAAATAATTGTAATTTGAGATTCATTTCTCTGGTTTTATTTCAAAAAGTTAAATATTTTTAAGAAAAATGTTCTATTTCTCGAATATTTAGAGCTAAATTTTAAAGAAATTAAAAAGTTGTAACGGAATTCACCCAATGAATAAAATTTTATTTCAGAGAAATTTTAGTAATATCTCCAAATATTTTTATAAAACATTTAAAAAGATTTAAGGCTTGCTGAAATGCATATTTCCTTTAAAAATTTGCACAAAACGAATAAGTCATTTATGCAGTATTTAGAAATTCATAAGCAATTCCTCATTTTTTTTTCCGTGAAACGGTAACAAACTTGAAAAATAAAACAAAGACTCATAATAACCTTATCTAAGAATCAGTGACAGTTATAAATATTCATGAAAGCCTTATTTAATAATTCATGGTAATTTTATTTGTATACAGCTACTTTCTAGCAAATGACGGGATATTTAGCAATTAGTTCTATGTCATTTTTTACGTGCATGTTTTTTCAGAATCACGGAGGTCCAACCATGTAGGTCAAATGCAAGTTTAAAATAATTACTGATGTCTCTATTCTTAGTATAAAGAAGAGATCTTATCCTTGTAACGCATGTAAAAATACAACAAAGCATAACAACTCATGTAAAAAAGACAGTATAATTTAAGTACATTACTGGAATTTCTGAAATGATTGTATATGACATCAATTTGTTTTATTGTTAGAAATGATCCAACAAGGATTTAGTTCCTTTGCGCAACAAAGACTAATATTTTAAACAGATTATTGAAGATGAAACAGGATTTAAGAGGAAGACTTCGTTCAATTATCATTAAGTTATGATATGCATTAAATATATAATTAAAAATTGTATTGTTCAGGAACGTTGGAAGAAATGAGAACCGATGTCCTACTTTATATCTTAAATTCATATAGTAGTTGAAAATAACATCGATTTTTTCGAAAACTCGTTTATTTTTACATTACATTTTTTGAACATTTCGCATGAAGATTAGTCCTCATTGGCCAATTCACAATTGGGCAGTTATTTATTAAAATGGCAAATTAACAGAGCAAAATTTACGGAGGCATTTTTCATGAAATCAGCTGCAAAATACATTTATTCAGAACAGAAAATGTCATTTTAGTAATTTAGAAAATCGAAAAATGAAAAATTCGATTATTTTTTTTAAATTAGAATTAGAAACTTTTAGTATTAGATTGTTCAGTGGAAAAATATAGGTTTTTCAAAAATGAGTTTTTTTATAAATTATTTTGTCATAATATATGTAATAATCGACGCTGAGGTTGAGGTTGCTGCGTATAATATCCATCACATTCATAATCTGTGGAGGCCTATATTTAAATGAATGGAATAATTTCAGTTCACTTGAAATTTTAAATTTCATACGAAATTCACTCTTTATGAGTTTAATAAGCATAATTCGCTGCCAATAATTTTGAAGATATTTTCCTGACATTTATTACATTTTTTTTTTTTTTTTTTTTTTTTTTTACTTCTCACCTTGAAAATTTCATGTTTTCGAGTAAAAAGTTGAAACTTTGTAGAGAGTGTTACTGTTAATTACATAAAATTTTTATGCAAACTGCATTTATTTATGCTGTTTAGTGATTATAAATTTAAGAATGAACAAATTATTTCCGCAGAAATAGGGGAATCAATAAATGTGTGAAATATTACCTTTTTCGAGTCTTCATCACTAAAAATTAATAATTTATTGTGTTTAACTTGCGAAATAGGACTAAAAAATCTGTGTGAAGTGTACTAATCCTATAAAATCTGCATCATGTTCTTAAAAGAAAAAGTTAGAATATTTTTAGCAATTTTTATTTACTTTTTATAATATTATTTCATAGGAAGATTCAAAATCATTTTTAATTTAATTTCATTTTCATGGCAAGAATTATTTCAATTGCACAAATCTAAAGCAATTTTAATTTAAGATAAAATTTGAATTTTTTTGATAACTTACGTAAAGTTTAATGATTATGAAGAAATAGATTTAATCCACTTTTATTAGCAAATGTTTTTATTTTAATCGATGAAATCTAGTTGTAAAAATTTTTTTACGTAATATGACTATAATTTAATTTTTTAATACCTTCTTTTCTAAAAACTACCATATCAGTGTCTTTATAATGATGAATCAAATGAAACTTAGAATAATTTTTTGAAGAAAGAAAAGGAGTTTGTTACTTTTGATAATTTTACTCAAAATTGCAATTTCTTCAGGAAAATGAAGAGTATGTAAAATATATTTACAATATTTTTCCCAAACTCTTGGAGTTGGTACAAAAAGTTTCGTAGCTAGTCCAAATATTGGTATGGACCTAAGTTTTAAAATGTTATCAAGACAAGTATATTTTCTTGCTTGCATTAGAATTACATAGTAGTATTAAAACAATTATAATAACTAAATCTCGATGTTTCTTCTCATTTTCCCGCACATTTTAATGTACTTTATTCAATTTCTCTAATAATAATTCACTCTAATTTTTTCAAACAATCTTTTCTTGTGATTTTTTTTTTCATTTAACGTATCGCTTAATGCTTTTATGTTAACAGTGTATTACATTCCATGTTCGACTTTCAGTTATCTAATATTATGATAAAACAGGATGCTCATTAATGATGTTTCAGAATTCTGTTCAGTTTTCGAATAGATATCTATGAAAATTAAAGAATAAAATGATAAATGACAACCTACATTAACTCAATTTGTTTTTACAGAATGAAACTTGCATTGGTAAATGTTCTCTTTTGCTTGGCCATCGTTTTCATATCCACTTCAGCTCATAAATACTCAACACCTGTTGGAAAAATAGTCACTGTTCCTCCAAAAACAACGCCTCCTCCGTCATCGACCAACGTCCACAAGAAATATGTCGACTTTGATTTAAAATCCCAAAGCAGCAGATATGGAAAAGGAGACCCTTACTACTACCATCACTATGGTCCAGATCATTACAAATCTTATGAGCACTATTATGGCCATTACGATGACTATTATCCCTATTACTATGGTAAAAGCAACAATTATTACCATATGATACCGTATGTATTGGGAGGATTTGGAATGTTGTTACTTCCACTTCTGACCTTGATGCTTACTCTTGCTGTAAACATTGCGCCAGCAAGTAACATCCCAACAGCTGTTACTACTGCGACTGGAAAGTTATTGGGCTCCTTGAACTCAACCAAACTCATAGGGGAACTTGTTGATAAACTCGACTCTGCAATCTCTAAATATGGAAGAATGAATGATCTTTAAATAAAATGCTATGTACTTTCTTGATTTGTATTTATCCTTTTCATGTCATTTGGAATCAATAAATATTTTTGTAACAGCATTTTGATATACTTTTAACTTTTCTGAAATTTTAAGTATAACTTATTGTGGATTATCAATCCAGAAAATATTATTGTGAGAAAAATAATCATATTTGGCACTTACTGTTATCAAAACTTGGAATTATTTAAAAAGTTTTGATTTCGAAAATTTGTCTCAAAGTCGTTTCTAGTAGCATTTAAATAAAATATAAATTATATAAAAGCAATAAAGTTTAAAAAAAATAATGCCTTTACATACTTCTGAAGCTTCTATAATTTTGGTATTTTTCATTAATTAAAAATAAAAGATATGTTAGATATTATTGAATTAATTGTTCATTCAAGTGCCTAAATATTCTCTTTATACAGAGGTGATACACAAAATTATCAATTTTTTTGTTGCGCCTATGATCTTAAAACTAATACAAAAACAAAGGCACATCTATAATCTATATTTCCAAAAATATCCTTAAAATATTTAATGTTACATAATATTAAAGAAAGAAAATTAGGTAAAGAAATATTAACCAGTTAATGAGACTGCTTATAAATTACAATAATTTTATGATTGGTTATGTTTGTAGTTAAATATTCCCGTAATTTAAAAACAGAACATCTTATAATACATGTATTTTAGGTTTTCTTTCGATACTCACTAATATATAAATACAGCATTCTTCCAAAGAAATAGTTCAAAAAATTAAGAAAATAGTTGCATTATGATTATTACTTTATATAAAGTATATTTGATTGCTCCCAAAAATAGCACCAACTAACAATATATTTTAAATAATAAAAAATTCAATATACAGTATACATTCTACATGAAACGAAAATTACTCTAAAAACTGAGATTGTACACTTTGTATAGAATAGAATCAATAGTGCCATCTTGCAATCACAATTACAAGAAAATTCTTCTTAATTGTGTCAGGAAATTTATTTAACAGAAAAACTTGGAAACAAACTATACACACTACATGTGGATTTATTGATTTATCTTTGCAGGATATGAAAAATAATAGTCAAAAACACCTTATTAAATAATATTAAACAATAATAAACGTCAATAATTTATAGTTTATTTTTTATTTCATCTCTTGAAGTTATAAAAGGTAAAGACTCAAGCTTTGAAATGTATCTTCCAAAATGTCATATAAAATTTATTTTGGGATTCCGGAAGTAAAACTGTGCAGATGTGCTTCCTTGACATTTGTCTATTAATATTTTAAAATAGACGGAAAAAATAATATAATTGACAGCACTTTCAATGATTTCTACTAAATTGGCATCCTTTTATCAATTCATTGCAGAGGAATAATCCTGAATTTTAAACGCATTCACCTGTCAAACTCTGCTTTGATAACTAAAGGAATTTGAAATTTTTCAAACGGATAATAAGGTGTGGTGGCTGTATAAAAATATTCGACATTCAACAAAATTAAATTATTTATTTTTTAAATCTTTTTTACAAAAGAGATGTGTTTAGGGTTTCAGAAACACTTTTATAAAATTTTAAGCAAACCAGATAGAAAATTTCTATTATGGAATACTTCTTTTGCAAAGGATAAGAGATGATGAAATCAAAATAAGATAAAAGAAATCTAAAATCCATATCATCATTATTTAGCAATATCAGCTTAGAGCAGAAAAAAATGAATAATGATATAAATTTTCGATTCAAAAATATTTATCTATATTTCAACGGTTGTTATTTATTCCATTTAAGAAATATACGACATTTTTTTACCTCCTGTATTGTATTGCAGTTATAATTATTACAAGTATACCTTTGCGCAATGTAATGAACTTAGATATAACCAGTGGCAATTTTTATCAAAAACAGATCTTTTATCATAACCTAGCAAAACGGTAGAATGAAAAGGAAATGAAAATAAAGAATACGCTCTTCACAGAGCAATCTTCTTAAAATCCCAAAGCTTAATCTCACTTAAAATCGCGTAATCCTTCGAAGGTTTCATTTTCCGCTGAAGAAACAAATAATAGCAATACCAGTTTCTTCCCAAAAATTTCCCTAAAACTTCAATCCTGCATTTAAAAGTGTAACCCATCATGAGAAATCAACAGTCTAGACTTCCCTTAAGAAACAATTACAACAAAACGAGCGTTACGGACACGCATTGTAGGCATCTTCTTTACCATCCTAGAAATTCAGACGAAACAATCCCATACGCTTCCGCTTGCTTCGGGGGGAATTAATTCTTCAAAATTCAAGCATCATCATCTTTTCGAGATGCTAACGCTCCGAGTCATGAAACTTCTAAACAGGTGAGATTATCTCCCAGCTAGGTAGGAAAACTAGTGAACCTTTGAGATTATTATTTATCCCCCTCCCCTCACCCTTACGTCGCCAGGTAACATTCTTCCTCAGACCTATATCTGGGGACATCGATGACCGAGTGCCCGTATACCGCCGTTTGCCCATAGGCTTGGTATAAATGGCAATTCAGAAACTTTGACCGCTCTTACACACGCGCAGCTAGAGTGAATAGTTCGCGGAACGATCTGTTTGTTTTACCAGTTCTTAGGATTCCGCTCGCTAGATTCAAGGCTAAACTATTCTGGGAACTACTACTCGACTCAGGTAGATGGTTTTTTACTCTTATTGGATCCATTAGTGATATTTGTAAATATAGGTAAGCAATGTTTGGAGTACCTGCGATTCATTTTATGTATTATTATGTATCTTTTAAATACTCTCTCAGAAATTTACAAAACCTTAAATGACATAAATGTTAGATTTTATACAGTGTATGCGATCATCTGTTTTTTTTTTTTTCTTAACTAATGATTGATATATTTTAGTTTATATGATTACTGAGCATTCACTTTCCGTTTAACCCAATGAAAAATACGAAATGTTTAAATATTTATACTTCGTGTGAAGTTCAATTTTCAAGTTTACCGTTGTGAGCTCTTATAGAACCATGAAAATGCCTTCCAAAAAATAGGGGAAATTCCATAGGAACTTATGAACCTCGTGGGACATAAATAACTATTTGTGCATTTAGTTAACATATTATATAACAGTTATATTGAATGTATTTATATAAAATGCATTTATCTAACAACAAAGTTTAGTTTCATTATTTTTGGTCGTTTGTCATGGCAGAAAAAAAAAGAGTATAGCATGTAATTCCATAGCTAATCTTAAAGACTTAGCCCCTCAAAAGTGAATAGTTATGAAAAATGCATAAAACGATATACATAAGATTGCTTCCAATCTTTGAGTCACCATTAATTGCAGGAGAATTAAGTATAATTTTAGCAGCTCGAAATTGCATTTTCCTCATACATGGAAGTTCGAATTTTTAACCTTTGATGCAAATTTATTTCGCATGAAAATGCTTTTTCACTTATTTTTAAATTTCTTGCAAAGTTGGCATTACTTTATATTTTAGAAACTGCTGGATTGAATTTCTTATAAATGAAATAAATAAATGTAATTTATCAAATGAATTGGAAATTAGACCGCGCAACATTTAGAATACGCCCTAACAACAATTTATTCGGTCTACATGGGCAAGAAGGAAGAAATATGGCACCGGACTTAAAGGTGATTAATTTGTGTATACTGTATAGTCTTTGGATTTTTTAAAATGAAAAACCTATATATTGATACTGGGCACTCTGACAACAAAAACCAGTTATAATTTCCAAAAACTCATTTAGTGGACCTTTCGATGAAAGTCTTTTATACAATGAAAGACTTATACGACTTTTGGCGATGAAAGACTTTATGGATTAAGTTAAAAAATGTATATTATAGAAGCGAATTAAGGAGTCGTTTAGATTTTAGTATTACATTAGACATCATTTAGTTATCGAACCTTTTCATGGTCGAAGTCAAGGAAGAGGAAGTCAAATCAAACAAACCAAATATTCAAGGTCATTAAAATCAAAACCTGGAAAAGTGGCAAATAACGAATGTATTTTTACTTGTATTGTGTATAAAAAGGGGGGGTTCAATACTTTTTTTATAAATCAGGTTGTGTTTTTTTTACATTTCATTCTTTGAAAATTTTGTGGCGATGACAAAAATATTTTAAAGAGAAACTTCGTCTTTTAATTTTCCTTTTCTGTTTCAAAGCTTTGATGAATGACGTTTTCAAACAAATTCTTGTCCATCTTTTTGTTTGTAATCCCACTTGGGACAGTCCCGCCTGGAATGTTTGAAATTTACCTATTCATATATCGTAATACATTATAAAGTGTAAATATTCAAAATATCCTTAACAGAATTACTGGGAAAATTATGGTTTTGTCAATGAATTCCAATTATGGTGATTCAGGAAAAAGTCAAATAATTAAGCATCAGCATTCTGCCTGATTTTATGTCACTACGAGTTCAAAGACGTTCCATCTGTTTTAACCTTATTTTATCTAGGTCATTATATAGAGATCGCATGTATTGTAATATGCTTGAATATCTCAGATAATTTTGAAGAAATGTTCAGTGCTATAAATTATTTGCTTAGAATCACTTCTCATGAGAAACAGTGAAAGATTAAAAAAAAATAAGATCTATGCTAATATTTTAAAAGTAAAACGATGACGTTAAAAAGTATTTTTATACACTGAATAATCAACTAATTATACATATTTTTTTTTTCATTTTTACAGTTTTGTATGAAATGTTTCAAGGCTCACTATTACGCTCAAATAACAAAAAACTAATTTATTATAATCATTTAACATAAAATGAGAAATTTAGTTACCGAATTAAACATGTAGAAAGTTATACGAAATGTGAGATTTGGTTGCTCTAAATAACCTTTTTTCGTTGCACTGTATCTGAAAACCTCTATTTTTGCGAGAAAACTGTATAGTTTTCAAAATAATTTTGCGCTTAAAAGGCATATAGTCCTAAAAAGGATCCTGTATTTACTAAACATTAAGTTGCATGTTTTAATTTTTATAAGTGTTTGGAAAATAAAACTTAAATGAAATTTGAATTTTAAAAGATTTGTTGCAAAAGTCTTTTGTAAAAATATATAATACCTATCCATATAATTTGACAAAGTCAAAATGTATCATGGAGCTTGTAGTTCACAATCCATAAGAATATCAGAATAGTTGCAAATTAATCAAATTTCTAAAGTTAATGTATATATGTAATGTTAAAAACCGATTCTGGAAACAGAAGACAGGTATACGTATTTTATTTTTAATACATTTTCACGCGATGAGAACGAAGAGAAGTTTTAAGCCAAAAATATAATTATATTATTCATTTAAAGCATCAAAAAGTTCATAGTCATTGTATCATTTTTCTTTTTACTACAGTAAGCGATGTACACTCATTATATGATTTTTCTTTTTACTACAATAATCGATGTACACTATTATATCATTTTTCTTTTTACTATAATAATTGATGCACATCGGAAAGCTTTGGAAATTGCATTTTGCACCAAATGAAACTTTTTTATATTCTTCTAGATTATTTCATGTTTTAAAATATTTTTTATTTTATTTTCATAGGATTTTATACATTTTTCTTCATTTCGATATTGTAAATTCTACCTAACTTTTTTTTCCAACTTCTTTTCAAGGCAATTATAGAGTTTCGAATTGTTTTCATCACATGATATTACTTTGGGAGTCAAAATCATAAGCTTTAGAAGTAGAACATGTCATATATAATATTTCAATATATGATTGCGTGCATAAATATGTAGACAAATTAAATAATATATTTATGAGAAGCAAATATATTGTCTTTTGACCCGTCAGAATACAGGATCGTTATAATATTTTCGTTAACAAGCTTAAGTATTTTAATTTACCTTCAACCTCATTTGTATATAATTGTAATTTTAGTACAAAATTTGTTTGCATAATTTATGTATATTTTCTGTTCTTTCTCAGTTGCCAATAGTCTTTTTCTCTCATTTCCAGATCAACTATAAAAATGCGTTTGTCGTATGTTCATATACTGCTGGTCCTCAGCTTGGCTGTGTTGTGGTTAAGCTTGCCTGTTTCGTCTGCTAAGTCTGAAGTTAAGGCAAGTAGCAGTGATAAAAATAATTTGGAAGGAAGAAGATTTCTCAGTCTTGGAACCTTCCGACCATTCATGAGAGTTTTGGGAATGATGGGAATTCCACTTCTTCCACTTCTCTTCCTGCGCCAGCTTATAGGTGGCGGTGCTGGTTTAGGTGGCAGTGCTCAAGGAGGTGGAGCTGGAGCAGGTATGGGAAGTATGGGAGCTGTTGGAATTTTAGGGCCTTTCGGAGCAGGTGCAGGTTTAGGTGGACTTGGTCCTATTGCAGGGGGCGGAGGACTCAGACCACTGGGTGGCCTCAGACCACTTGGAGGATTAAGACCAGGAGGTCTTGGAGGACTCATTGCAAACGCTGCTGCTAATGCTGCTCAAAATGGTGCATCAGGTGGAGGGGGAAATGGTGCATTGTTTCTGAAAAAGCGATCAACAGAGCAGGGTAATAACAACAGCCGACTTTCTACATTTATGGGTGCCTTAGCTAAGTTGGAAAAGGTTGTTGACCAATATGACCTTAGCGTTCCAGATTGCCAGCGTTTGATAGTATGCGAGGTTCATCGTAAGAGCATCAATCCCAGTTTCGGCTCTTTTACAGAGAAGCTAATCCAAGCATTTGGGTAATATATCATAATTTTTATTATTTTAGATTTTATAAGACTGAAAGTATCTCAGTTCTCATTTAAATTAATTTGGTTTAATTTATCACGTTGAAAGAAACTGCAGTAAATTAACAATAATGTGATTTTAATCTTGATTCAGTAATTTATAAAACTTAAAAACTTTTTATCAAAGAAAGTGAGGAAAAATTCAGCTCGGGAAATTTTATAATAAAAATAATGTAAATAAACAGATATAGAAAGAGAAATGGGTTATGAAATAATGTTCTTTTTTTTATTTTTTTAAGTATAAAAGAAAAATATATGTTTGAAAAAAATATGTATATAAATATGTTTGAATCATTTTTTCAACACAAGTACAACAACAATGCCCTACAAGTTTAACCTTCCATGGATTTTACATTAGTGTTCATCATCTACTACCTATCAGGTAAGAGCTAAGATTATATTCTGGAAACAGATTGATAAACTGAAATTATGGTCCAACAAACCTTTGTATGAGTGAAAGCCAGCAGAAATATAACTGGAAAATGGAGTTAGGCTCAAATTTTTAGAACGGAAAACTGATAAAAAAAATTCTTGAAAAGAAACTCTCTCGAAATTTTGTCCTTCAGTCAACTTGTTGATTTAAGGACAAGTGAATGTCAATTTTATTGTTGCCTTCTGATCAATCTTATGAATGTCAACATCATATTTATCTTTTGATAAACTTTATATGCTATAAAATTATATGCTAAATATTACAAGTTAAGGTACCCGTGAAATACTGATTTTATGAGTTAATAACATTTTTATTCTGAAGTTACATATATAGGAGTAAAAATAATTTGTTTTAAAAACTTTCAAATCTTTTTTTAAAGTTAATTAAATAAAAAAAGAGCTGAGGAAAACTTTCTTTTGCATAGAATTATATTTCAAAAAACATAGAAAACTAACATTTATTGATAAATCATAGTAATTTTTGCCAAAATTTCATCAGCTAAGTCACGGTCTTAATATTTTCATTGTATATTGTATCTAAAATTCAGTGATACACATTCAATTGTTTAAAAAATTAGTGAAATGTTTATAAAAACAAGGAATTAACCGAATATAGTACATCCAACAAGAAAATTATTCAAAGAAAGCAGTGTATCAAGGAAATTTTCAAGTAAAATACTTCATATTTCGACAATCATATTTCTTCTTCTGGCTTTATAAAACTTATTCAAACCTCCAAAATTATCTCCAATTCCAACTCTTTTATCTAAGTAACAAAGAATGAAAAATGTAAATAAAACCGAGAAATTAGGCTATATATTAGCTCATATATAGTATGATTCTTTTTTAATATTTTAATTCTTGCTTTTAAATCGTTTCTCTCTTTTTTTTAAAAAAATCTTGCTTCTTTAATATTTTCTATCAGTTTTAATTATTAAAACTGACAAACTTATCCCTCAATCTGATACAATACTGTGATCAAAAATTACCAAGAATATTTCATATAAAATTTATATACTAATTATCATTAGTAAAATATTTTTAAATATTTTCACGACTTTTATAACACCTGACAACAATCAGTATTTCATTTTCTATTATAGTCCGAAAATAAATTTGTTTTAAATTATATAATAATTTTAGCCTTGTCGATTTTCCAAAATGGTCAATAAAATTGACCAAAGAAAATACATTAAAATTTATTTCTAAAATGCAATATCTGCTACAGAAATATTTAGAATGTTTCAAGACCTCTTTAAAGTAAACTATTTATCCAAAACAAGAGCATTTTCATCTCATGTAAAGAAACTAGGCAGCAGATTAAACACATATCGGCAGACAATCCACTTCATTTTTTCTAATCATCCACATTTCTATCAGATCAAAGAATTGATGCTTAGTAATTGTCATTTAATAGTCAAAAAAATTATATATTAAGTGGAAATCTTAATTGCGATGAGATGTGGCTTTTACACCAAGATAATTTGGTTTTCCACAGATCCATTATTATTCATAACATTTTGACCAAAAAATTCAACATATACGGTTCCAGATACACCATGTTTCGAGATATGGCCCCGCCTGTCTCAGTCTTATTTCCACGATTTCCACGGAACTGCCTCTAATGCTTATCAATTTACTGCCTCGTTCAATGGTGGCGGGGTGATCGGCTGTACACAAGAAGAAGAAGTGCTCATCAATTTGAGTCCGTTGATGCTATAAAAGAACATAAAATAAAATACGTAAGATAAAATATTGATAGAAGTGCATCTCAGTTTATAGAGATTATTTCAAAAAAGATGTAATAAGTACTGAGGAATAAATTGATATCTTTTATGATAATATTCCAGATACTTTTGGATCACATTAGTTTGTTAAAATAAAGTAAGTAAAACAAGTTGTTTATTGATTAACATGAAAGTTTTGTCGACAGAATCGTATTAAACAAACTCAACGGATGTACATACTTTAAAAAAAATGGGAAGAAATTGCGCGGTTCTCTGGTTTTTACTGGTTATGTGGTACCGAAAATAATGACTAATTGAAAACAGTCTCATGTTGAAGATACATTAAGATCATTTGGGGATGGGCATTAGATCATTTGGAACTTCAAGCGGCAATCATTTAAAGAGCTTACCAACTTAATGACCGCCAGGCTGGAGTACATATTGGATCACTGAATCAACCGGATCTCGACCCTATGTTTTTGTAATCCAAAAGCCAAGACGCTTTAACCAGACAGCTAGGCCGCAGAAAAAAAAAGAAAAGAAAGCATCAAACACAGAATTGCAAAACATTAAAGTCACTCAAAGAGTAAATCCTTCCATTATCATTCCATTTATTCCAAATATCCTTCCATTTATGTGAAAATCTCAATATCTACTCTGAATACAATAAAAAACGCTTTTTTTCTCATGCCGCATTAGAACTTCATTGCAAATAATATTGTTTATATTTATGCAATTAAATCTATAGGTTCTATGTTTTATTACAAATTACAGAATATTAAGAATACTCATTCCTTTTCTGTTTCTCTTTATACAGGGTTGAAGCTCGCCTTGAAAGATCAAGATTTACATCTAACACGAAATCTGTCTTAAAAGATTTCCTGAAAGCAGCTCGAAATGGATTGCAGCACAGAGATTGTTCAGCTATCTACTACAAATGTCCTGTAGTAGTAACGGAAACCAGAGAACAAAAAGTAAAAAAACATAATGGGCCACAGTAATTTCAGAAATGATACAGATCTGTAATGGTGCGGAGTTTCCACTTTTGCACTTTTTGAAGATCGGTTCATTAGTCACAACAGTTGATTATGAAACTCCAAATGAGCATAAAAAAGTGAGCAACTGTTAACCATGAATTTGCTTACGGGGACTGTATTTGAAAGGATTATTTCACACCTTAGTATTATTATAACTGTGAATTGGTGGAATAGTTCAACTTTATTATATTTATTGAACATACACATTAAGAGGGCTTCATTTTTCAAATCAGCTCTTCAAATCATGAGGATTTACATAAAAAGAGTTTATATCGTATTTTAATTTGAATATTATAAATTAGCATAATTTATATCACACGTTATGTTACTTTTTCAATGATATAATCCATTTTTGTGCTGATTCTAATTTAATATGGTTATAACAAAAAAAAGGGAGAAATTAATCCTAAAAGAAATGAAGAGTTCGCAGCTGTATCAAAGTAAATAAGCTTAAAATAGTTTTTTTTTAATTTTAGGCAATTATTGGTAATTCGATTGGCTTTAATTTTTATTGAGTAATGATATTCTATTTTGATTTTCGAAATATTATATCCAAGTAGTTACTTGAGTTTTAATCTCTGGCTTTTGTTTCCTTTATTTTAATAAAATGGCAACTCTTTCTGCATCAAATAAAAATTTTAGTAAAATGAAATTTCAAACAAAATCATTTAAGAAAAAAAAATCGATTGTTGTAACGCTTTAGCTTAAATCAGTTTGAGGATTGAAATTTTGTGTTTCAAAAAAATTTTTGCTACTCATAAAGCGGTTTTGGTTGGAATTTAAAAAAAAAAATTTCCATCTGGCATAAAGTTATGCGTTATTTATTGAATTCAAATCTTTTGTGCCTTATTTTGCCATTGAATACCTTTGTATTTTATTATCTCGTATCTCCATCATTTTTATATGTTAAATTAAGACTTTATAATTTATACTTTATTCTGTTACATTTAAAGAGTATAAATTTTAAATGTCTCTTTTTTTTGTATTCAATAAAATGTTCATTTATTGTAAATATTATAAATCTTATATCATTGTTATTTCATTTTCATTTAAATAAAGTTATATTCTTCATATTAATGCTGTTTTCATTCAGTTGTTTACTTTAAAACATCTAATTCAATTAAATTTATTAAAATTCAATTTACTTTAAAACACCTATTCAATGAATTCGTGCTCACATGATACACGTCAAATGTGCCGTATTTCAACTCTGTATAATTAGAAGAAAAAAAACATGTAATCTGAGGACTGAAGGTTGTGTTGATAAAAGCCAAAAACGAAAATGTTCAGAAAATAGCGAGAAAAAAAAAAGAGCTATTCTAGGAAGATCTAATTAGCTGTAGAATGTTCACTCTAGCGACAACTTAACTCACTCTAATGAACTAGTTATAAGACTGCCAAGCGTTTCCCATGTTTAGACATTATAAAGCATTACTTGTTTGAAACATTAAGATAAAAATGGTGTTTGAGCCTTTCGGCATTTAAATCGCTTACTACTTTTAGCCTCCATTTCATAGAATAGTAACTGACATGGTTCTGGCTAATGTTAGACAGCATGCGCGTTACGTTTGCCGTGTAACTCTGCCGTTATGATACTGACTTCATCAATCTGTTTTTATAGGTATAACCAGAGAAAAAGATTATAATATGTATTTATAACCTTTATAAAATAGTTAAGAACTTTAAAAATAGTTAAGAATTAGATTATTGTTTCCAAACAATTACTAAAATGTTTTTTGAAAAATTTGATTTTCATTGCAAAATTAAAAACTATGCAAAATCAATTCATTAAATGTAAAACGATAATTTAAACATGGAGCAAAAAGAAACTGTAAAACGGTTGTTTTTCGGCTGTAAAATAATAACACATTTATAACTTTGAGTCAAACTGGGATTTTATGAGTAAAATATATATCTTAAATAACATTTATGCCCTGAATTCAGACCCGAAAAACATTTAGGTATCAGAAGGTATCATCTTCGTTAGCAACAACCGCTCCTATTACGAAAAGACAAAAACAGCATTTTTAGACAAATGTAGGAATTACAAAAAGCTAATTTTATCTACCTTTTGATTAGCTGTCATCCAATGAAATTAACGCAATTGATAGTTAATTTAAGATCAATATCATGTCAAAGCATCAGATATGAACTCTATTTGCTCTACTTCCTGATGAGAGCAGAAATATATACCTATTATAGGTTATTCCCATAATGAAGAGGTCGCAATTCGCTGTTTTTAGTTCAAGCAGAGAAATAACGGTTCTGCTTCGCAAAGGAAGGTCACGCCAAGGTGTAGGGAATTTTCCCGACAGGAAGTGAAGATTTCTCCTATAATTCCTTTGAAGATTATTTCGACTGACAGTTAAATGCAAAAATTAGTTTGTTTATTAACCCTAGATAACTAAACTTAAACCAGTGTTACTCTGTAACTAATCATTTGACTCCTAAACTACGAACTGAAAACAAATATAATCTATAATTCCTTTATTTTTTGAAATACATTGGCGTAACTTAAGAGAAATATTTTAATCTTTCAATTAAAAAGATAGAAATTTTACAAGTCATGGAAAAAGTGTGAATAAGTGCAACAGCCTCATCTCGATTGACAGGGATCGGTGATCTGTTAGACGAATGTTTAGTTATGTAGCTTTTATGGAATAGTCATGCATTTTCAATTTATATTGTCTATAGGTGGCATCAATGAAAAGTACAACGAATTCGGTTTTTGCATTTTAATAAGTAAAAATTTTAATAAACTACTGGCATCCCTAATCTTACACATAAATTACTATGTATGTTACTGAATTACTATTATATTACTATTTATCGAACCATTAACCTACAATGACAAAATCTGTGAATTATATGAATTGTAAGCTGATTATATTAAAGGTGTCCTAAAATGTAAGATAAATGATTAAGCCATTCATATACAACACGTTTACTAACATAAAAATTATAATTTATATTAATTTCTCGTTGAAAGCAAGAAAAATAATTAAAAAGATCAAAATGTAAGCTATTGTATACTGCAACAAAATTCAATAGGATTGTAAAACTTTTTTAGTTTGATTTCTAGATTAATTTGATTTCTATTTTTTTCTTTTTTAGTTTGATTTCTAGATGAGAATCACATACAATGTTCTGATTTAAAAATGAAATACCGACCTTGTAAATTGAATAATTATCAGAATATCAAAAAAAAACCACAAAAATGCTTTAACTTTCCAAAGAGAGTAAATACATTCTCTCATTTTAAGATTAAATAAAATATGAAAGAATTTCTTACACAACATATGATCTCTTTTTTCAAAAATTGGGATTAAAATTCATTTTTTAAAAACTTTATCATCTTTACATAAATCAATATTATGTGATTTCTCTGAAGAAACTTTGTGGTATAATTTCAAATCATGAAGAGAAAAAATACGAAAGAATCATGATTTATAAATGAATGAAATTTAATTGATTTTTTTTAATTTCTAATGTAGGGAAAATTAAAGTTTAGAACAACATGTTGGGTCTTCCAACAATATAAACAATTAAATTCACAGTAATTTAAATTATTCTCTGCTTTTACTAAAATAAGTTTTACTGCCATTACCTTTTCGTAAAAATAAATTATGGAACATATTTAACATTTCCACCCTAGAGAAAGAATGAATTATTTCTATAAATCTACTGTATTCTGTTTATTTCTGACATATCATTATTGTCGACCTCTACCGCATAATTAATAAGACAATTGATATGAATGTAAGGGTACTTAATCAGTTAGCTCAGATTTTTTAATACTTCCTCTAAAATTTCATTTACAAATTCCAACTATTTCTTAATTAAACTGCTTTTTCAATTAGGGAGGGTTTAATTTATGAAGTCGATGGTTCTTCATTTACCCTTTAAAGAGTCAATCTTTTCTAATAATGGCATATCAGAATATTTTTGATTTAGTGAAAGAAAGTTAATTAC
>JAPMOR010000759.1:1474278-1546151 GCA_026543865.1 Argiope aurantia
CATCGTAAAATTATAGTTCCACGATATTCTTCATAGCTGAAAGGTGCTATGCGACAAGTTTTCATTCATATTACATCAATACTCTGCAAAGTTTCACACAAAACCTGTTGGATATTAACCTTTTATGTGAGAATGATGGTGCACAAATTTATTCTTTGGATCATTAATGAGTTAATATTACAGCTGAAGCTGAGGAATGTATGGTACATTCTAACTACAACCTTCTATACAGATTATTGTTCTCTTCTTTGCGTCTGTTAAGGATAGGGACTTTGTAGCGAACCTGTTTATAAATCTTCTTTGTACCATGTTTTTATAAATGTTAATATAAGAAACACAATAATTTTAATTGTTTTGTACTGATCCCATCATAAATTTTATCTGTCTTAATTGGAAAGAAAAATATGTGAATCTTTTCTGTTTGTATGTATCTCCTTTCATTACTTGTTAAAAATATTTATCTTCACTTAATTCCAAAATAATTATATATATATATATATATATATATATATATATATATATATATATATATATATATTTCACAAAAAAAAAAATCCGGCTACTGATTTAGTATTTCTTAAAAGGTATTTTAAAAGTATATTGTATAAAATGTATATAATATCTATTTTAAGAATCATAAAAATAGTTATTAAATATTATAAGTTTTATTAAAAATTTATATAGAGTAAGAATTTTAGAAAGTTACAGTCAGAGGTTAAAATGATAACGAATCTTCAGAGATCGCCCTGGACTTTTATTTTATTTCCTCATTGTTTTCTGTTTGTCTTTTCTTTCATTGAAATATTAGTTTCAAAAAATCTCAAAATCGAGTTCATATCGATAATTGGAGCATAGCACCTTTTTGTAAATATAAAATTATGTTTTATCGGGTAACTTGAATATGCCTTAAGTAAGGGTAAATTTTATACAAAATCCATTTATAGATTTTCTTTCTATAAACATAGTCTATAATATTTCTATTAACATAGTCAAATTTATTGAACTAGAACAAATGTTGCGAGATTTTAAAAAAAAAAAAAAAAAACTTTCGGTTTTTTTTTTTAATTTTTTTTTATTATTTATTTCCTCAAAATTCACCCGTATTGTTCCCTTCATTTCACATCTAACAATAATTTATGTAGTAATTGGAATTAAATTCTTATTCTTTTGAACTTATATATCTATGAAATGATTCCTTCGAATTTATATATGATTCATTCTAAAATTGCATGTTCGTAAGTTTGTATTTCTTCAGTTTATATCTATATTTAATGCATAATATAAAGCCTTCAAATGTTTTTTTTTCATTTGCCGAAACTGCTATAAATTAAACGAACGTTCCTTTCTGTTTGAGAAAAAAAATACTAATATTCTACCGTTAATAAAGATTTATTATTATATTCTTCTATTCTCTTTCTTCTCTAACCCCCTACTGTACTTACTGAATCCATTCTCTTTCATTAAAATGTTTACCTTCATTCAATATCAAAAAAAGTTTACTTTGGAACATCGTATATATCCTGCTCCGGTTTACCAATTCGAATACTCCTCAAATAAGAGTAAAATTTAAGCGAAACCCATTTATAAGTGTTCATCTCTCATCTTTTTCACGCTTGAAGAACTTGACGAAGTAAACATTGAGTGCCGATGATTCTGTATTCATCCATAGCAACGAAATGAACCATGTACTCAGTGATTGACCTAACACAGTCCTCGCTTCACTTCTCACGGGGCAACACCACCAACCACTACTTACTTCCTGACCGGAGGTAGCAAATTCCACTTTTTTTATCTTCTTTAATTCCACAGCCAACACGTGCTTCGTTAACGGTTAGGGAACTTGGTGACCTCACTTCATGCCCCCTAAGATGCACCCCCTCCCCTACCTTTCTGTCAACCGCCTATAAGAAGTAAGGTCAGCTCTGGAGACGACTTCAGCTCAATCTGTTTTTAGTGCCAGACTCAGATTTTTGTTCCTCTCCCAATTGGATATACTGGCCCTGTGAGGTCTGCTGATAACTCAGGTTAGTTTCGTTTTCTCCATCCAAATGACTCGTTTTTCCTTCTTTCTTCACTAAAGCGTTTGAAAGCAACCACTATTCATTTATGTTCAGCGAATAGCTCTCCTGTTTATTATTACTACAGAGAAACGGTGTTTGGTTTTGTGCATTTTTTGCCATGCTTCATTACCGTAATTGCCATCGAATGTCTAAACAATTTTTTTCGAGATATGTTTCTATTTCCTGCTCTTTTTCGAGGAAGAAGGAATTGAAAAATAAAGAAATTTCTTCAATTTAGATTTCAAAACATTCTTCTTAATTTGGCATTCTTCTCATGGTTTGTGTTACATTTATGCGCTGAGCTCAGAAATTCAACGTGATATGCAGCCTTTATCCCAATTACAGAGTTCTTTTTATTTGGATTTTTCTATGTCAACTTTAATCTGATGTTAATTTCAGAATAGTACATAAAATATAAAATAAGAGTCTGTAGTGAATACTGATGATGATTATACTCCACTAGCACTCTTATTAATATATTAATTTATCTTTATTTTTGGTTCGTTAGTATTTTCTTGCAAACTAGAACAAAAAATTTTGCTTTTTCGCTTTAATTTCATCTATTCCGTCAAGTTTTCATAACGAGTTTTTTTAAATCAAAAATAGAAATTTAGTTTTTCTGTCCTATATAAAACCTAAGGTTTTATTCGTGTAGAAGTATTTGGCATAATATATAATTCAATTTAAGATCCATGCATTTTGTGAAATATTGCCATTATCGTTTACAATAATGAAAGAATATTAATATAAGTTATATACTTTAAAAAAATGTCTCACAAAGTTAGAAAAAATTACTGAAATGAATTTACCACATTTTTTTAAATCAATATATTTTGATGACATTTTTTTTAAGTTCAAATATAGTTAAATTTGTTGAAAGTACTTTTAGTTTCTTCTCTATAACTTTCACTGATTTTCAAAGATAAATTATCTTTTCTAAATGAGCTTGCATTTCTTATGTTGCTGCAGTAGAATTACTTATAAAAAAGTGTGACATGGGCAGCATTAATTCATTATAACTAAATCTTTGAGTTTGCTCTTGCCAACTGACTATGATTATTGCTATGTTATTGTCACCTTGATTGTTATAATACAGGTTTCCCATACACTTCTTTTCCTTCGTTTAAGCATTAAATTCAAAATGTTTATTTGATTATACTGGAAAAATTTATTTTCAAAAAATTTAGTGGTAAAATGCCTTCATAAAATGAAATAAATAAATGTGTTATTAAAAGGGAATTGAGAGCAGTTAATAAAAAAATATAATAACTTTTGAATAATCAGTGCCGGAAAATATTTTATTATATAACATTTGTAACAAAGGGATTTAGCTTCTTTTCTTGATTTCGGTTTGCTTCAATCGATTTCGAGATTAAGAGGAGAAAAAAATTATTGTTTTACTTATAAACTCACAATACCTCTAAGGTAATTTGGAGGTTTTTTAATACTTGTAGCATATTGAGAAAAGATTTACTAAACCTATTATAATAAACATTAAATGGAATAAAATACAATTTCTTGATTATTTCAAAATTATTATTGTTAAATTTATTTAGTTACTTGTAAAAAAAACACATTAAAATAAATTCACTAATACTGTTCAGCATTCAATGAAAATATCATCATCTCACTAAGAAGGCATTATAAAAAATATTAGTTAAGTACACTTCAAGGCCAGTTGGCAATATAGCCTTCCATTATCTTACAAACTTCTTTCTCATAGGGTTTAATCAAATATAACCCAATTCCCAAGAGTTCCACACACATACTCCAATCTTCTTCTAAGAAGATGAGATGAGCTCTCTTCTAATCGAAATAATGCTTAACTTTCTTATTCTTCATCCTGGGGAGCAGTTACCTTAATTGCGAATTTCCCCTTCAATTAATACCCATTGAGATAATTCCAATTTTCCAGAAGATTCATCACGCCTGAGTAGCTCGCTTCTCAGAGTAATCATTTTATTTCTAATTGATTACACAGCACCTGAAAGTGTCAGCACTAGGTTGGGATGATTGTGAGAAGTACTCTTGCTTCGTTAGTCCTGTGCCTTTTGTTTATAATTCCCAGCAAAAAGAGGATCAACGAATTGTGGCTGGATAAAGGAGAATGGGATTCATTAAGGTTTCTTTGATTAGATCTTGATTCCATAAGCAGACAATGGGTTTAAATTAAATGTTCAAAATGTTTGCTCATACTTGATTGATTCTTAATGAAGTAATGATTATGAAGTCAATGAAGCTTATGTTTTAAATGCTGTTTGCTATTAAATGGAGAGAATTATCTTTGATCAATAACTGTAACATAATTCGTTCATTATATTAATAAGCAGGCGTAACTTATTCTAATAAGAATGTTTCTGCTACCCTTTGTACATACTTTGGTAAATCGATTAGGGAATTACTGTAATTTATGCATCTATTAAATATACAGTTTTTTCGGGAAGATTAGTTAAAAATTGATTTTTTTTATTTTATTAGCTTGAAACAAATCAATTAATGAGCAATAGAAGAGAAAAAAATTTCCACAAAATGATTTGGATTCTAAATAGTTGCTAGACTTACAGGAAAACTCTGTATCCCTTAAAACTCTAAGACTAGTTATAATGATACGAACCGTAATTTTGGAAATAAATCAATCGATTTGCTTTTTTATTGCAATAGATTTTGATTTTATTGTTTAATATACTACCACCTATGAAATACAATTATTTTGTATATTATTTTTTAAATATATCCAGTATCGAAGCATTTAAATGCTAGCGTGGCATTTTAATGCTTCAAATTGTCACCTTTCAAATGTAATTGATGCATTTATCCATCAACTTTTGAGACACAATAATGTATTTTTTACATAACAAGAGATAAATAATTTGTATTATAACATATAAAAAAGTTGCAACTGATATATTTAATTTCTACACCTACTGATTCAAAATAACAAAGTGGAAACAGATTTCTTTGTGTTAGAGATCAAATTAAATCGGGAGAGTCAAAAGTGAAATGTAATCGAATCATATGGAATAATTATTACAACTAACAAGCATATTAGCAAAATTTTACAAATTTTGATAACGTAACAAAAAATTCATTGCATCACGAAAGTATGCTTCATGAATGAAAATCTCATTTTAATTTTTCAGATAAACATGGCGTTATTGAAGCCTGCAGTGGGATTCTTGCTACTACTTGTAGTACTCAGCTGCTCTGCCGTAGAAGAAAAGACTGAAAGCCATGTAAATGAGCAGCCAGAAAAGACTAAAGAAAATAAAAAAGAAACAGTAGAGGTACAAAAATCCACTGAAAAAGTGCCCGAAACCACTGTCGCTCCGAAGACTGAACATCACTCAGAAGATATAAAGCCTGAAGTTGAAATTCATGAAGTACATCCATCAGAACAACCAACTCATTCAGAGCATCCACATACAGCTGATACCTCAGTTGGACGTCAGTTCCATCCAATGTACCAACCTATGTTCCCTCAGCCATCTGGTTTCAATATGATCCGACGCCAGTTTGGAGGAGGCATGGAATTGCTTGGTGATATTGTTGTCATGGGTATGATTGGTTTACCAATTTTAGGACTTCTTACAGTAGGATCTTCATCAATTGCCAATTTCTTGGGCTTTGGATCCAGCGGTTCTTCAAAATCATCATCAAAACGAACCAGAAGAAGCTTGAAAGAGAAGGCTGCTGGTGCTGTTGAATATGCCAAGACATTATGGGATGTTATGGAACAACTTGAAAAGGCTTTTGAGCGATATGATCTGTATCAAGCTGAATGCCGACTTCGAGCAGTCTGTGAAGCTCATCAGAAAGTACCAAGGATGGGAGCATGGGGACAGACTATTCTTAACCTCATGAGGTATGTAATAAAAAAAATTCCTAAATGCTTTATATTGGCAATGTTAAGAAACGAAGTGATTGGAAAAAAAAAGAATTTTAATACATTATGTTAATGGTATGATGAATATCCCACATATTTCTTTAAAAATGTATACTTTAATATTAGTAACTCATTCCTTTCAACATTTGAAGGAACATAAAATATTAAGTAGAGATGCCATTCTAGTCTATTTTTCGGTGAGTTTCTTCCTTAAACATCTTTACTTTTATATCATCCTTACTTTCACTAGATACTATGATACCAATTTAAATTTCATTCCCATTAAGTGAACAAAGTTGAAAATTACAATGTCTTCGACAGCACTTGGTGCAATTTGAAAGTGAAATTTTAATGTTACAAATAAACAAAATACGGCGTTATGACTTTATGGAAGAAAATGGTATTTTTTAAGGCCTTTTACGATTAGTAAATTTATAGGGCAATGAAAATAACTAATGAACAATAAGTTGAAATCAATGAAAAATTGGGTTCTTTTCAACAAATTCTTGGCTTAATGTACAAAAATTGAAATTTGGAAACATTAAATCATTTTCGTTTTTTCATAGTCACTACGTATAATCTTAACAATTTGGGTACAATTTCTTAATGGCATGCAAAGTGAAAATAAAATGTTTGATTGTTTTTCCTCAAAAATTTAGAAACAAATACTTTTGATAACATGTCTGTGCAAGATTTCGCACATAAATATCCTTATGGCAAACAAAATTCATTAAGTCAGTCAAATGAGAGTTGAAAAGAACCAAATTATATTAGAAAATATAGTATTTACAAAAAATGGTTAAATACTTTGCATATTTATTAAAACGTTTCATTTCTAATCAATGGCTTCCCAAATAGAACAGAAATCCACTGAAAAGGGTAGAACTTGGAGATATCTTTTCGAGAAAGGCTAAGGTCTTTATTTTCAAAAGCTTCTAGGAAGGAAACTTTTTTCTAAAATGACAAGAAAAGCATTTTTGTCATTTATTTCAGTGCATGGTTGTTCCAAACTATACACATGTTTTCAAATTTGTTTTTGTTTTTTTCGGTAGTATTTAAATTTATGAATTTGTAACTTCATTATATTGATATTAATGAAGGATTAATACACTTTTCACCTGATTTTTGGTTTTAAAAATAATTTTTTTCAAGTTTTCTAATGGATAGTTTTCTTTTCAGGAAGCAAAAAGAGCTTGAAAGCAGAGAAATCCTTCCTGTGTCCCGATTCTTGTTTTCCAATTATGCAGAGGCCTCTCAAGCTGGTTCCAGAGGAGAAGACTGTACTCAATTATATACAGGGTGCCCTCATCACTTATCGTATTACATAAGTGCTAAAGAAGATGAAGTTGAAAACGAAGTTGAAATTGGAATATGAAACCGCTTTTTTCAATGAAATATCAAGTTATTTGAATAGCATTGTTCCTTTATCATGTTATTTATTCATCATTTCCCGCATTTTCGATTCCTTAAATGGCATTTCTTAATCAACCACCGTCCTCTTATGTGTTTTTGTGTAAAATTCTTTTGAAATGGTTTTTTTTTCAATAAATATTGTTACTAATAGATTTATTTTTCTTTATTTCTAAACAAAAATTACATACAGGAAGAAAAGAGTATCATAAAATTTTGAATCTTTTAATACTTCATGATGCTGATGATGAAAGAATTCGAAACAATAATTCGTAAAAATAGCATAGATTTATGAACAGCTGACATGTAAGAAGATTTTCATAAGATATTTAATATTTAGCTAAAATAAATTCGTATTATTCGTAAATATTTAAATAAATTCGTTAAAATAGTAGTTGCATCGAAAATCGTAAAAATGTTAATATTATAGCGAAAAATAGCCTTAGAAAACTTTAAAATATCCTATTTTTAATATATCCTATTTTTAATATATTTAAAATATCCTTTTTTTTTTTTTTTTTTTGAATAATGATATTTGAAGCAATATTTTTCTGTTCTCAAATGGCATTTATGTAAAAACTTAATACATCGTACAGAAATGTTTTAGAATTTAATTAATTATTTTTAAATATTTAGTTTTATTTAATAATTTAATTTTAGTTTAATTTAATTTTTAAATATTTGTGAAATTTAATTTTAACTCAACTTTTTTAATTTAAATGAAACTTAATTTTTTTAATATTTGTGAAAAGTCAGATATTTTTTACCCAAATTTGATCTTTTCTCAAACTCTCAACCAAAAGAAAATTGCCGGAATGGTATATATTTCAGTATATATAACCATTTATGTATTAGGTAGAGACTGAAGAAAAAATTTAGGAATAAGTAAAAATTCTTGAAAATTAAAACTCTTGTAAAAAATTTGAGGAATTTTGAGGAATTTTTGAGGAATTTTGATCTTTTGTTGAAATGTAAATATATGCCAAATTTCAAACTGAATAATTTTAATAGTGTTTTAGCAATTGAGTTTACAAAATGTTTTTTTTTATTTATTTATTTTCAAAAAGAAAGGGGGGAAAAAAGGTTTTTCTTCGTATCTTCCTAGATTGATAAGTTATTTCTTCTGCATCTTGACCACAATTCGTTTTTTTTTTTTTTTTTTTTTTTTTTTAAGTTTCAGTTTCAGAATTTTTTTTTTATCTTTTCCTCCGCTATAACGAGTATATATTGTGACCAGCTATGCAACTGATGTTGGGGGTTTTGGTGCAAAAGCCTTTTTTGGCCATACTGCTTTCTATGTAGCTGGTATCATCATATTTCAATACTTTTTTTTCAGTTTCATAACTTAAAAATACATGTTAACTAATCCAGAGATACTATTATCAATTAATATCTGTCATAAGTACGATTTAAATGTTTCCCGTACATTTATTGTCTGAAATTAGGGCATCAATAGAAAATCAAAATATTTTAGTAATTCAGAATAATCTAAATTTTTTACAATGCCTTCAATAACAAAGAAATTCAAATTGAAAATATTCCAAAATAGTATTTAGCATATAGTAAAAGAAATGAAGCACTGCATATATATAAGAAAATAATAGAATATGAGAAAATAAAAATCAAATATTTTTCTTTTATGACAAAAAAGTTTTACTAAATCATTAAAAACTTTAAATGATGTCTGCTATTCTGAAGATTTAAAATTCTCCTTTTTTTGATTAATGAATACACTATTTAGTAGATGGGTGATGAATCTAGAATCCAGAATTTTGTCTTTATATATTAAAAAAATCAGTAAAATTAATGCATCGTTATTACTGGTAGGATGATATACATGTTGATAAATATAAAATGCAGATGGCGTAAAATATGTGATTATTTAATTTACGAGATAATTATGTATATATAAATATTATTCATTTATAAATAACTATTTTTGAAATATTTATGGTGGAAATTAATAAAAGGAAATAAGCAGTGAATATTTTCTAAATAAGGAACATAAACAAATAGAAATTTAAAACCATATTTTTAGTGTTAAAAATAAATTATAATATTACATCTTTGTACTGATCCAGCAGTATTCTTTAATTTTTCAGCAAACCATCATTTGAAACTTAGTGGTGTTTTATATTGTCTTTCTCCGTACGTCGCCTTTCTCCATATCTTGTTATCTTATCTTCAACATCTGCATTTTTATTTGAAAATGACCTATAAGTTCAAAAGTAAAAGATAAATTATTAAGACAAGTTTGCAATTTTTCAAATTCATTTTTGTAATATATTGATTAGGAAATATTTGAATGCACATCCAAATAGTTAATGATAACAGATAAAACAGTAATAAAATAAAAAAAATATTACTTACAAATATTACTTTACTTACTAAATTATTTATCACAAATTTTTGAACGAACATTTTATGAATACTGATGTCAACATCGGAACTCAACAATTATTGCTTTATAATTTAAGAAAAATATTTCGAATTAATAAATTATGTTTTAAAACTAAAATAATCTCCATAATTATAATTTATAAAAACTTCATCTTGAAAGCTTGTCTTTCTTTTTCCTCTTCTGTTTCCGAACAGTATTTCACAATAAAGCCTACATGTTTAAAGATTATTTTAACTAATTTCGGATTTTTGAGCTTTTATTATTATAAAAAATATCCATTTCAAGATGCAAATATTTTACGCTAATTTATAGGGAATCAGTATTATTAATACTGATTCTTCACTTTTTCTTATTTCACAATACAATTTCACAAGCTTCGATTTCTCCTTCTCGAAAAGCATAAGCCAATTATTATTAAAAATAAAAATTTATTACATAATTATTATTATTAAAAATTAAAATTTATTACATAATTATTATTATTAAAAATTAAATTTTTTACATAATTATTATTATTAAAGATAAAAATTTATTACATGATTATTATTATTCGAAATAAAAATTTACTACATTTATTTTAATTTTACATTGCACAGTGGATTATATTTTCATCATTACCATTTTTTTTTCTTTTTTTCAGTTAATGAGAATAATTTAATGATTAATTAATTCGATTATTTATTCAAATCAATTTTATTTGATAAAACTAAGATTTTCAACTAAGAAATGTACGTAAATAATTATTTTCTTAGTAAATAATTTCACTTTTTAAAAAATCATTTAGTTCATTACTTTTAGTCATTAACACATATTTATTCACCTTTCGATGAAGAATAAAAATTTGACCATTACATGATTAATCTGATGATATTCTAATAAAATAAGACTCCAACTGATTCGATAAAAACAAAAAAAAATCATAAAAATTAATTTCCAACATTTATTAATAAAGCACAAAATTTAATTCCGGAGATAAAGCATTACACTGTAAAAAAAAAAATTATTAGCTGTAAAAATTCCTGTTTTTAATCGAAAGGTTCAATTACAAACCTTTTTGAAAAATCAGTTTCTTGTGCATCCCATCCATAAAGATTACGCAGATTATCCAATTGGTTTGGTAGCGAATTATAATCATCATCTGATTGGTAGTTTCTTCGTTCTCCAATTGCCACAGCCGTTACTACAAAAGGGACAAGAAGAGAGATAAAAGCTAAATTCAGCCCAACAAAAGCTAAACCTGCCGCTACTGGTCCTCCAACGGTTAAAATGTTAGGCGTTTCTCGACTTTGAACAACTATTGCATCGTAATTTGCTTTCACTTTTGCATCTTCCGTAATGTCTGGTGTTTTATTAGAGAAATTTTGGTGAAGGGAATGACTTTCTATCACCACTGCAGACAATACAATAAAAACAGATTTGAGAGCTACTGGCATCCTTTCTGCAAGTTAGAAACGTCTTCAATAACCTAAATGTAAAAGTTATAACCATAATATTAATTATTTTCAAATATATTTATTTCCAAAATATATTTTAATACAATTAAATTTTCGTTATCATTTTATATTTATTTTTTAAAATGTCGACAATTCAATTTGATAAATTTTCAAATCAGTGACAATTAAATTTGCTTTAATATTTTCAAAAATACGACAATATCGCAAAATAGCAGAACAAAAAGTTTTTATCGAAAATAACTTAAAAAAATAACACAATCTGCCAGTACATGAATGATTTCCCATATAAAAAGTAAAAATGCATTTAAATAACAAAAATATCATTTTGAAATTTACCTTGAATTTCTCACTTTCTTAATTTTTTGAACTCAAATTAGGCAAATCCATGCAAATGAGAACAAATCATGCAGGAAAATTAATCGAAAGATTTAATTTACATATAAATTTTCATTAACATTATTTAATTAAAAAGTAATTGTTTATTTAAAAATACCTTTACCAAATAAACATTGTGGCTTCTGGCAAAAAGCTTATAAGTAAATAATTTCTAAATATTGAAAATAAGGAAAACCAACGATCCAGTCGCTCAACCCCAACCATCTGCCCAATTTTACTAACTTTTATTTCATATGAAATCTCATGACCACTAGATTTGTCATCGAGAGTCGACTGCCTTCTTTTTGAGAGTAATCGAAAAAACAAAACTTCGCGGTACATTTTCTGTGTGGAAATCCTGGGACAGAGTTCGCCAACCCCAAAGAATGAACAGATTTCAAAACACTTTATTTCAAATTAATGCTCATAGCTCCTCGATACATCATCAATGGTCATTAATCCCCTTCCTCTCCGCTTCGTCAGTTTCTTGCACAGCGGCGATTTTTTTTTTTTTTTTTTCTTTTTCAGTATCCATCAAAAAATGATCTTGGAGACATATCGAAAAGTAATGCACTTTCAAACGTAATAAAAACTGGCAAAGTCGGTAGATTAGGTATTTTATTCATTGATTCTGACTGGCAAACTCTGTCAAGGATTTTTTCTAGCAGAAAATGAGCAGTGAAATAATTCTTTTGAAATTTCTGCCTGAAGCGGATGGTAGTTGAGAAAGGAGCATTGATTTGACATGGGAGTATTATTTTAATATAAAATAAAACTGGGACATGGTTTGTGACTGTGAGAATGGTTCTTTGGTTTTATCATTTGTTTTGAATATATAAATATGTTGGACGGGCAACTGGTCGTCAAAGGCGACTAGTTATTGATAAATACTTAAAATATTCAATATTCAAAAAAAGGCAAATGTGGTAATGATGGAAATACCACGCACACACAATCATTGCTTTGCTAACTATTAATATACCAAAATCGTTCGAAAATCGACTTTTAAACTGATGTGGAAATGGAATTCCAAAATATTAAAAAGATTAAAGAAGTTGCAGTAAATAGATAATTTTTTTCCGTTAAAACAATGAAACAAATTTAAATTCCCTCTTGCGTATATTTGTAGTAATTTAATGCTTTTTAAAACAAAAATGAAACTTTTTTTATCAAAAAAATTTTATCTCATTCCAATTACATTTAAATTTCCCTTTTTTTTTTTTTTTTTTTTAATCATTTCCTCAAAAGCACTTTGAAAAAACGGAGGGTAGTTAGTGTGATGAGGATGAACTGGATCAGAAGCAGGTCATAGTGACCTTGCGACCTTGACCGATGCGATTTTCCCATTCGTGTTCTCCACAAAGTTCAAGGACGCTGAAATAAAATTCCTCCTAGATGCGTCTATCTGCTAACAGATAATTGGTTTTTTCTGTACCTATTTTTGGGGCGCTAGTCGATGTCAAGGTTGGAAAAACTTTTAATATTTTTTTTAATGTAGCACGTTGAAACGACACAATGAAATGGTTTGGAATTTTCCTCTTTTCTGTTTCTTTAAAATATTTTTATTAACTTACGTCAAATTTTCCTGGAGCACAACTTAATTCGATTCTTTTAGCAGTTTAATCAGTACTAAGCATTTATTCAAATTTCATTATTATTTCTGGAAAATACCTTTCATACAAAGTAGCGTGAAAATTTACTATCGTATATACTTATATATATATTCTATATATATGGTTATTTCAAAAAAATATATATACTCTGAAAAGAGTAGGTCAAATTTTATTGGCAAATTATATAAATTAATTCTCTTTTTTAAACTCCTAATTAGATTAATAATGAAACATTTTTTTTCTAATTTAATTATTATTATAAAAGTAACTATCCGCTTCAAATTCGGGTTATAATTTTTAAATGCATTACAATAATCTTGCAATAATCTCAAAATAGATATTTATATTAAAACCAATCAACATTATTTTTTAGTTTTAATTTATAAAATCTAGCGCTAATTAAATTATTTTTCTTTTCTTATGCTACATTCTACTGTATTCCATCATTGGCACATGCTGGTAAAACTTGAAACATATATATTTCTAGTAGATTTTGTTATAAATTTGATTTACATTAAATATCGTTGAACGAATTTAAAGAAAGAGAAAAGATTTCGTTTCAATGAACAGCATGCTACTTTTTTGTGGCATAATTGCTTGTTAAACGACATCTGAAATTATTACTATTGATTTTGAAAGAAGCTTTATATGTTTATCAAATAACTTAAGATATTGCGCAGCCGGAAGTAAGACTTTAAAAAAAAAAGCTTTCTAACCTCAGCTTAGTAACTTTCGTAACTTAGGAAAACATAAGAAAAATTCAATGAAACAGTTCCACAAAGAAACATTTTTAAAATTAATAATTATTCTGATTTACAAACAAATAATGAAGTAAAGAGAAAAAAAAGGCTGAAAAGTAAGACATTGTAAGACATTAAAAGAAAGATAAAACATCAAAAGAATGTTGATAATTTGGAATTTAGTTCAGTTACATTAGCGCCCCGTTTCAAAGCAACACTAGGGCTATTTTGGGACGGGTTTCGTCATTCTGAACCGCGGTCGGATGACGAGGACGACACCTGAGCTGCCACCCTCCACACCACACCAGCGAGTGGACGTTTGACCCAGACGGATTTAGCGCGCACCAGACATACTTGCACGACTTTTCTTCGGTGAAATTGGATCTCGAACTTGAAACCCTCCAGTTTCTATTCCGAGACCTTACCACCAGGCCACCGCGGCCCGATTATTTCGAATATGGGACCAAAATAGATTGATGAATATATAATTTTACATTAAAATACATAATTGATCTCAAAATCTATATTTTCATCCGCGATAGCATAATTTTTTTATTTATTTTTTTTCACCTTACATTCCAAATTAAAAGGATGCAAAGAAAATCTCAGATGGGGGGAGGTTACAAATAATGCATCTCTATGATCAAAACAACAAACAATAATTAATTATATTTTTTAATAATGGTAATTAAGAATTTAAAAGCTAATTTATTTACAATTAATAATTATTTTTATAATTAACTATTTGTACGATGGCGGGATAATAAGAATCGTTCAACTGAATGACGAATAATGAGAGAAAATTTTTTAAAAAAATCAACTATCTGCTTTTGGAAACTAAATGTTCGTTCACGATCTATATATATTTAAAATAATTTGAAAAATTAAAGATATAACCATTTGAACACAGATATAACCCACGGAATCGATTTCAGCATTTTTTTTATATAAATGACACTGATAATGACACCGTGATACGTCATCAATGGTCTTATGCTCTCAGTCAACGTCCATTTTCGAGATAAATCTCAGAAATTCTATTTATCTGTACATTCTCTGTGAAGGAAAACCTTGGCAAAATGTCCGGAATACCTTGGCAAAATGTCCAAGTCAGAGCCTTTAACCCTATAAAGGGCCGTTTTTTTCTAGTCATATTATGTTAAAATATTTTCAGGCTTGAAATTACAATAAGAAAAGGGATTCATTTAGCTTATTAGATAAGTTTAATTTGATTAATTAATTAATTTAGTTAATTAATAATTAAGTATCAAATAAAAACATATCATTTTGTATAAAATAAAGAACTAAACCATCTAAGTTTCTGTCTTTCTAAAAAGATTTGTCAGAAATTTGCCAATCTACATAAATTCATACAAATATTGATAAATTTGGTGGGAAGCATACTTCCCACGGCCCTAGAAAGGGTTAAATAAAATATCTAATATATCGATTTCGCCAATTTTTATCACATAAAAACTCACAAAGAAAACTTGAAAGCTCATGACACCTAGATATATCATCAAGGATTATCGACCCTCTCCACCTCTATAATTTGAGAGATATCGCAATATAAAACTTTGGCAGACGCCTCAATAACATAAAAATAATACTATTAATTATTAAAATTTGCTTTTAATAAGCTTTTGAAAGCTTTATAAATTTGCTTACAGCCAAGCGAAAGAAAAGTTTTTGATTTACTTTAATGAGAATTAAAGTTTCTTTTATATTAACTTTAACAAGCAATTTATATATTTTCATTCAAAACATTGGTACAATATAGTCAACCTAATGCCGCTCTCTTCATAATTTTTTTTTAAAACTCGAAACAATTAGCAAATTTATATATTATTTATTAATCTTCAACAATCCATTACTATTGCCCATTCAATTTGATTCAGTATCAGTATAGTATTTAATATCTCAGTCAGCAGTGGGACTGTTGAAGATGATAAACATTTGAATATCATATTTTTCAAACGTTTTCTCGGTTAAATTCAGGAATTGCAACAATATATAAAACTTATTCAATTTTATTTTAAGATTTTTTTTATTAATTTCGATTGGGAATTAATACAAAAAAAAACGGAGCGGGATGGCAGAATCATATAATAAAATGAAAATATCTTGTGTTCAGGTCGCATTGGACTTCAAAAATCAGTCTTTCAAATGACTCTAAATCTAATTGCAGTCATTTCTTAAAAAGCATCTGTGTGTTCATTAACCACCTCACTGTTCAGTGTTTTATACTCTCTAATTAGCTTTTACCTTCTCATTTGTGAATTCATTGTCATTTTTATTTTTAAAAAAACTCCATAAAAACACTTAAGTTTGTTATAGATTCCCTATAATATTCCTATCAGATTATAATGTATATTAATGACTTAATTTTTTCATTCAGTTTAAGAATCGATAATTCAACTCACGTCGATAATCATGTTTTTCGATTCTATAGAATTTCCAAAATTCGATTTACTGATACAATTCCATTCACTGGGAAACCAACAGAGTAATTACTCATGCAAAAAGTTGTTTACAAAATATTTTTACATGCAAATAGTTGTTTTTAAAAAAATTAATGAAACGGAATTATAAGATTTAACAGGAAAAAGTTCATTGTTCGATTAAAAATTAAAGATTCTCTAGCAACTAAGCTATTTCAAAATGATACAGCTGTGTGCATACATATCACTTATTTTACAATCAAGATACCGAATAAAAAGATCTCGGAATTCAAAACAAGATACTAAGCTGTATTATGCAGTTATAAACTTTAGTGCAGCTCTTCACTTTACTATTTTAAATCCAAATTACTGAAATTATTAAATTAATTAAACAAATATGTGAATTTAATTTCCGAAAAATAAATTATATACTCATTGTTTCATGAAACAAAGCATTGATTATTCGTCAAAAACAAAACAACTTTCTTCGAATGAATGAGTTGGTTCGCTGACCTGCTGAAAGCTCGTATTTCCTACCTTGTAGACGCTTTGAGAATTAAAGAAAAAGCAGAATCCTTCAAAAAGTTTAATCCTAAGCCCTTTGCGAACGCAATCGAAAAACCGCAAACTTAAATGCAATTTTTTAGACAGGACAGGAATTTTTAGACAATATCAACAAGAAGCGAAGTTATCGAAACACTAAACAACTTTTAGGCGAAATAAATCGAAATTCCACATGTAAGGATGTTTCGGTTAAATTTTTTAATTTGCGATTAATAAAGTTCTTGAGAAATATCTTTTCTATCTTCTCCCTACCCTCCAGTCTTGTAAGCGGTTTCAATGTCAAGGTAAATAGGCGGTTTGTTTTTGCGATCAGCTAATACCTGGGAGGAAAAGTTGGGAAGACATACCAAAGGAGCATTGAAACCTGTTCTTTTGAAGTCCATGTTATTTTTTGCCAGTTATACGGAAGTCTTTCATCCGAGAATGTATTTTTGGCGCAATAATGGAGGTCAGCGTCATCTCCTCGATTGACCTCTCCATTAACCACACCTGGAGAAAACAGACTTTAGTTAGAAAAGTTCAGCGACCCAAGGGACTAGTGTTATAGATGATCAGTCATCTATTTGTGGCGTCTTGAAGTTTCTTTTTGGTTTTGGTTTTGTTTTCTCGAAATTGCCTCAAACTGGCTTCTGTAGAATAGCTCATCACATTTTCTACAGAAATGTAAACAGCATTCCTTTAAGTTTGCTGCGTTGATGAAAACAAATTCTAGAAACACATTAATACGGAAGAGTGCCAGAGGCATGGTATGATACAGAAACAGCTCATTATTGCATTCTGTTTTAACATGAGTCACTCGTTGGTATGTAGGTTTAGTGATAGGAATTCGAACATAGTATCGATTGGTTAAAGCATGTAGCTGAATTAAAAAAGGCATTTGTCGTGCTATCGAATAAGGTCAGTGAATACATGAGAAAGATCGATTGACTTTAATTCTTTCTAAATTTAGTGTCTGAAATGTTTAAACAAACATATGAAATCTCAAAACAATTTTGTAGCAAAGCGTTTAATCCTTTTCATTACTGTTTTTATTTTATCTGAAAAAAAAACTCGGTGATAAGATGAGAATTTATTGAACAGAAATTTAACTATTAATAAAGCTTATAATAATAAAAGGATTTTATACTAGATTATCATTTAATGTACTTATTTCACTATCTACTTTATTTAATCAAAGTAAAAGAAAATTAATAGACAAATGGAATGGACATACCTATTCATATTTGAATAAAAACATGAAAATAAATTGAATTTTGAAAATCTTTGCCTTTTTATCTGTAGCAAAATTGAAAACGATGCATTCCAACAGACTTCAGATATCAACACTAGTTATGCGCTTAAAGGTTTTATAATCTTGTTAATGAAAACAAAACGAATACACTTGCAAGGATGAAAAATGACATTTCAGAAATATTATTTAAAGAAAAAAATACATGCAAGATACTTTTTTAACAAAATCTGTGTGCATTAGTTAATTAATATTATTGGAATACAATTTGAATATGAGGAAGGTATTTCGAAAAATTGCACCATTAAGGTAATAATTTAAAATCAAGCTGTCACGTTTTAAGCAAAACACAACTTTTCAACTTTGAAGTATCGATAAAGTATCACTAATTTATTACATATGCATTACACATAATTAAGAAAATTAATTCAAATAACAATTTTCAATATCTTCTCTTTCTATATAAAAAGATAGCTGAAATCTATAAAGCTTTATGAAATGGATATACTCAGGACTTATTTTAAATTCTACTTATATATTTTACTAATGATTGGATTCAAAATTTATACATACTTAATTTAATATTATTGGAATCTTAAAATTGTATTGCCTTTTGAGAAAATACAGTAACTTCTCAACATCTTTTTAAAAATTAATTTTAAGTCTAATCGAAAAAGTTTTGATGGTATAGTAAGTTAACATTCAAATAATATACCTTGACAAAATAACTTTAAATTGACTCTTTAGTTGAAATTTAAACTTTTAATTCCTTTTTTTAAATCATTTAGGATTTTTTCAACTGTTTATATCCCTGATTCAAATTTTAACTGTAGATTTATTGAGATATATTACAGAAAAACGTGCTATACTTTAAGATCCTCCTCCCTATTTAGATAAATATGTTTTACATTTTTAGGTATTATGAGAAGTGACTAAATTCCGCAGTACTTCGTTTTATGATTTTTGAATAACAAAAAATTAATCAAGGGAAAGATTATTGCATACACATTTTTATATGTACATAATGATAAATGTGCTAAAAATATGAAAAATCAATATTAAATAGGGAAAAAATCTTAGCATTTTTAAAACATTAAAGGAAAGAAAAAAACATAGAGGGGAAATTTTAAATGAATTTGTAAATATATTTTTATTTATGATCGTAAACAAAAATCTAAATGGCTTATGAAAATATAATGGCAATATTAAAGGCAAATGGCAATATTAAAGGCAAATGGCAATATTAAAGGCACAACTTTAAAATATAATAATAGAAGTCGGGGCGAGTAAGAGCGATGAAATAAATCAGGAAAAAAAATCTATATTTTAGTCATTGTTTGAGTGTTGTGTCCCTTTAAACTTATAAACTGATTAGGTGCGAAAATGCAACAATGTGATTCGGAAGTTGTTCAAAGAGTATGAATTGTAGGAAGTAAAGTAGATAAGGGATCGAGTCCTCTTACCCCATATTCATATAAAAAAATGTTCTCTATTATCAAAAACGCTTTGAGTAAAAAAATATTTAAAGAATAATAAATAATGATCTTTTCTAAACTAAACCGCCCAAAAAGTTAATAAAAATATCAAGTCTTGAATATATTTAATTCTGGCAGATTGCTTCAGTTCTTAGATTATATGCTTAAAAAATAACCACAAATCGATTTTCCAAAATCAAATTCCTTTTTTGACACAAAAAAATGCCTTCGAAATAAAATTTTAAAATAAAGAAACAGTTATTATAAATTCCAAGTGAGTAAACTAACATTTCACTTACCTGGTGAATAAGCAAGTAACTTCTCATCGGAACTTTCAGATCAACTACCCAAAGATCGGAAATATATCTCTTTCGTAAACAATTGAATTTCCAAAATTCGTCAATACATTTTATTGGCTTCATTGATTTACAGGGATGAATTTTACATCGATGTAACAGCTCTCTTAAGTTATTGAATAAAAACCTTGAACCTTGAAAAATGTCCTTTTATCATCAAAGCACCATGAAGTGGAAAATAACGCAAAAGAACGAGGCGTATCATTTTAAAATGCTGACGGAAATCTAATTTCCTTCACATGGGGAACTTATTGGAAATTTAGTACATCTTTATTGGTGCATAAATGCAAGTAAATAGTGTTATAAAGTATTATAGGTCATAAGAGCGGTTAAATATTTGTTCAATTGTAAATGTCAGGAGATTTGTTTTTCCAACATCTCTACTTTAAATCAAAACAAATGTCTAATCAGAAAGTAACAGAATCTAGACATAACAAAGTTCACTGAAAGAAACCAAGAAGCAATTCCTTCGCTTGTCTTAAAAATATTTATAAACAATTTATAATATAATTGATTATAAACAGGTCATTAATTTTAAATCAAACTTTAATTTTCTCCCAAGAAATTTTACTTTGTTACAGTTTATTGTAGAAAAAATTCAATAACAAAAACACTGCTATAATATTGAATTACAGAAAATGCTGTTTTGGTTCAAATGAAACGACTTCATAAAGATTATTAAAGAAACAAAATAATAAATGTAAAAAAATAATTTGTAAGTTATTACAAATATCCATTACCTCATTAAAATTTTTTGTGTTGAGATATTTCAATGTAATCCCTATTTGTGGTAAGTTAAAACATTAAATAAATTAAAAATTGTTTTGACTTAATTATACTTCACAGCATAATATAGAGGGATTGCTGTTGTCTAGTAATAGAACTTCAGTATCGGTCTCGATCTGATGGAATAGAAATCCAATTTTACAGAATATTCGCCTTGGATGCACATCAGTATTGAATCCGTTAATAAGAAATGAAAAGATTTGCTAGAGTTTCTTGGATTCCATTTACAAAATAATAATAATAATAATAATTTTCTCGTAAAATTCTGAGAAAAAAGAAATTTTTCTAATAGAACACAGAAAGTAAAAAAAAAAATGAATGAAATATAATTTTTTTTTGAAAATGAAATAACAAACAGACAAAACTGTATAAACGTTTTTCATTGAAGTGATTTTTATCCATGTTAAATTTTTTAAGTTACTGCAATGTATTTTTAATTATTCAGTCCATAATTTACAGAAAATATTACATACATAATTTTTTTCTCAAAGAGTGATATGAGTGTTTTCCAAATTATATAAAGTAGATAATATAATTTATGAATAAAATTTGCATTTAAAAATAAGATTTGAATTATATGGCTACAGAAAGAATAATATTAATATTTAGCCTTTACGGAATGGCCATTTTCCAATCTGTAACCTAAAATAAATAATAATTTTACTGCGTCTTTTTCTAAAGTTTAATCGATTTAAAGGATAATCGTTTCCGGTTTAGACGGTATCATTTTGCTTTATTTAGAAAACACTTGATTAGTCTCAAGTAAAACGGTCTATAGTAATCCTTTTTTTTTTATTTTACTTTTTCGTCAAACGAATTTTCGAGCACTATTCTGTTATTTAATGTCCTCCCTTCAACTATCAAAATTTTAAAATATATCATTAGAAAGAATTTCTTCTTATGTTATATAATTCTGCCATATGATTTTAATTAAGTTGTTTCTTGTGCATACTTGTACAAAAGATTAAATACTTGATAGCCCAAACTATGTAAATTTTTTATCTGTCTTCGTTTTTTAATATAAGAACATTCATTATGATTTGATAAATTCAAATTGATATGTTTCCTCCAACACTTAACATAAGAACTATGAATTTCGCTAGAATGATAAGAAAAAATGCTTATTAATAAAAAAATGTCTCATTGTTTTGTTTTAACTATTTCTATTATTTATACAGCAAACATGCCACTGAAACAGGTAATTTATTTATTTCACATAAATAATAGAAATTTACTAAAGATTTGTGTAGCTTTTAATTATTTTCTCTCATTTTTCCTTACACTGGATTGCAATGATTTATATATGGACTAGTGATTTGTTATTAAATATACTCTTATTGTGAATATGAAGGTTTATGCAATACTATATTTGAGCTGTTCAAATGTTTTATTCTGCTAACAAGAAATAAACAAATGATTCACTATTCTTTCTCTATTTAGATTGCTAATATAGAATTCTAAGTCTTATAAAAAGTTACTCAATTCATAAAAAAAAAAATATTGTAGCCTAATATATTCTTAAAACCTATTATCTTCAAAATCTGTTGATAATTTTTATGGATATTTGAAATTTGAACTCCTTTTTTATTTTATTAGAAAAATTGTTGAGATTCATCCCAAGATAACGTAACATCGAAATGTAATTAAAAGAAAAGGTTTGAACCTTTCAAAAAATGGTGAATATTTCGCCCTACTTAACATAATAGATAAACTGTGGAACGCGTGCGTCGTAAATTATTTTGATTTAACTCTTATGAAGCCGAAAGAAGAAAGCGACGAATATAACAGGATGAGCTATGAAAGGAAATAAACAGAGCAAAACAAATAAAAAGAATTCCGAGCAAATGTGAATAGAAACTAGAAGCTGTTTCTCATTTTCATCATTTTATCTCTTTGGATTCTTTTGTTGTAAGTGACTATCAAATCAGTTTTATCATTACAGTAGAAAAAAATGCTTACACGTTTAAAAGACAGAAAAGGGAGAAAAAAAGGTTCTTGCATTGTGTATTCAACCGCTCATCCGCCACTTTATTTTTTTAATTATATTTGTGTTATTCTTTTGAAGAAAAATATCCTCTTCGTAAAAATATGTTTTTAAAAACGAAAAACACCATGTTTTCATTTCTTGTAATAAGAAAATATTTTGGAAGCGGATTAACTATAACTAAACGCTAAAATCGCAAATAATAATATTTGAGAAAACCAACTTGTTCATCATGTTGCAAAACACATGTTCGAAATTATATAATAGCTTATGTATGAAATCTTACATAAATTCTTCTATAAATTTTCAGATGTTTGGGTTTTCAGGGTTACAAATCTTGAAATATATAAGTATTTTGATAGTCTTGCATTCATATAAAACCATGATTCTCAGATTCAGGCCTATTTTCAGAGGAAAAAAAATGAGAAACTACTTTGAATTGAAACTTTAGATTAAAAAAAAGTGCATTGAAAAAACTATATACAGTAATTGACAAATAAAGAATCTAATTTAAAATATTTATCTCAGTATTTTTCTTTGTTTACGGATTATTTTCTAAATAATCTTTATCTATAAATAGGTATGAATAAAATCAAAATAAAGAGCTACAAATGTTTCTGTGCCCTCAATATTATTCCGTTCCGCGCAATTTGTAACCATGATTCAAAATTTAGCCATGATATATTTCTGTAGTAACTTAATATACATTTCCATGTATCTTCACTAGAAATGTACAAGCTCTTATGAACAATTTGTACATAATTAAAGTCTTATCAGTATTATTTAGGACTAAAAAAATCAAAGTTATTTCTTCTCTAAGAAATTGGTCTAAAATTTCTTATAAAATTTCATAAATAAGGCAAGTTTTATCTAAACAATTTTCATCAATATCGTTAAATACCTATATAGATTAGTATTTCTATTTTGTTATAAATATATTTATCGAACTGAGCTTTTAAATTTCTTATTATCCTTTTTTCCGCTATGAAACCCTCCTCAAGTTTTAATAATTTCTTGAATATTTTTAAGAAAAAAATTACTCTTACATAGATTATATATTTTAAATAAAGAAACAATGCACGGAAATATCGATTATTTACATCTGCTTGAAAGTATAATGTTCTGAATAAAAATTCAGTTGTAAAAATAAAAAAATATTTGTAATTTCTTGTAATATTTGTATATTTTCTTGTAAAAATATTCACTTATTTTGAAATCTGTCTCAAAACACTTTTCATGAAAATATTTCCAAGAATTCTGCATCCCCAAAAGATAGATTGATCAGTTTAACACCCGTATTTCGATTTTGCATATTTGGGTTTAAAAGAAAAAGGACTGAATTATTTAAGGACTATTAACGACAAAATTATTATTTATTATTGACTATAAAATAACGTAAGGTGTTTGATGCTCGATCGTAAAATATCTATTCCGCCAAATATAACCAAAATTGTGTGTACATATGTTTCGGACTATAGTATTTAGATCTATTCAAAAAGTAGTTCCAAATTCCCTACTAATTGTAATTTGGCACTGTACATGCAAGTGGCCAATTCAATCAGTCAGAGACGGAAGTCATAATTTTTTTAACACATTTTATTTTGGCATTGTTAATATATATGTTTTAATAAGATGACTTCCCACGTGTTCCAAAAAATGCATTCTCTATATTGCGTTTTATATTGCAGAACGCAGCTGATCAACGTTGCTTTTTTGAACCTGTAACGTGATATGATCAACCAAGACAGCAAAATTATCAAAGTGCCTTTTGCAATCGCACTTTACAGATTATTTCACAATCAAAACTCGGAAAGAGCGAGAACAGAGAAATGTTGTGACCAACGAGGGAGAGAACCAGCTCTGATTATCTCTTCGTTCTGCAAAATATCACCGTATTTCTTGCTGAAAATATAATCCATCATGTATGAATATAGAAAATTACAGGTATCAACACTGATGCAACTGTGAAAGAACAGAATTTAGAGCCAATATTCGACATCCGTGGAGTAACGGTTTAAAAGTGGGACGATAATGCTACCACCCTGTGCATTTAAAATAATCGCGACTGCAATAACGATAGCCCAAGCAAATTTCACTATTAGGAATGTAGGTAGTGTATGCGCATCGAGCCACATGGATTAACGATGGCAAAAATAAAATCTACAATGGAAGGTGTGATTTTTACAATCTTACTGACAGACTAATTTAATTGCGTTTACAAAGCCCTTTTTTTTGTATAGATCGAAATTCGATCAAGAATAGTATATAAACTAAATTTAGACCCATCAAACTCCAAATATATCACTTTATTTTATGGTCCTTCTGTATATATGTTCATGCAAATAAATATATTTTCAAGGCGCTTATTGCAAATTGATTTTGTCAATATTTTTTACAATAATCAAAATCAAGAACATTCCTCAAAAGTGTTGAATATTTTTTTAAAATCTTTCTGAATTTGAATTAAATTCTGATCTATTCACTGAATAAATGACAAATAAAGCTAGCATGTCTGTGAACGGAAATTATCATGCCATACTGAGATTTTAATTATTTTTCAGTGTTAAAATGTCGTGAAACTATTTATATCAGAACTATAGTGAGTTTTTTCAATAATGAAGCATACTTTCCACTTTATATCAGGAAATTTTCATAACAATGTAAAAGAAACTGACTTTAAGCATGTAATCTGACTGTTGTTGCGACAAACTTACAATTTAAGTTATTAGAAATATATTGGAATTTTATAACAGAATAAATACGAAGATCTATTTGTATATACTTAGTTGTGAGATTTTAGATCTTTATTCAGCAAAGGAAAGCTCAATGAATAATCTATAAGGCAGTTTTATTACGCTATAGAGACATTACGCTAATAATCTTACAAAACTTAAATCCTTTTTTCTAATTTTAGAGTTTTCTTATGTGTAGGAATTATTAGAATGAAAATATGAATGACAATTTATCTTCAAATAATGTAAAAGTTGCTTTATCATATTATATATATATATTGTCATTTTCCGTTTTAAGTTATGAGTTCAATCGACTATTATTATAAAAAAATAATGATTTTTTTTTCTTCCTTTTTTTGTGCGTGTGAGAGTAGTAAATTCATAATGGAATCAAGAAAGTTTGATTTAATTTTGATAATTCGTCACTGATTTCCACGAGTATTGTTGTTCGAGTACTTTATTATTAAATAAATATTAAACTAATCAATTTACCAACTAGTTTTGATATTTTACTTTGCTTTTAAAGATACTGAGTAACATTTTAATTGGAAGATAATATAAACACTAGAATAACCAAGCTAGAACAAGGGCAACGAAATCAGTAATTTTTAATTTAAATTCCTAAAAATTAAATATCTAAATGAAGAAGCAACATTAGAAAAAAAATGATTTTGAAGCTTTCTACTTAAGATTTTTTTTTATCACATGCACTTACAAAGTTACAAATATTTTACATTCCGTCCGAAATTTATGGTTCGGTATCTGACTATATTCAAATGCACTGTTAAAATAAACAGAGAACATGCAGTTTATTTTATCTCCTTGCCTACTAATTAAATATTCCTATGATACAATTTTTAGAATAATAACACTTTTAGATATTAAGTAACTGAATTTAAAGTATCATTTCTCCAACAATAACAATGACTTTGGGTGAATAACCTTCGAATTCAGTTCGATACACACCGGCACTTTCTTATATTTCTGAGAAACCATGTTAATATTTTAATCGAATAAAATATGCCCATATTTTTTTTAAAAAATTTACATACATAATTATTTGTTTTTATTTTGATAGGTTGTGATTGATCTAGATTCATCATAAAAGTAAAAATTGAGCTCGTAACATAACTACTAAAAACTTATTTAAAGAATTATATACTACATAAATAAAATCCTCATGAATCATGACAATGGCTCTTATAATATTTTAATATTTTTAAAACAAAAATCAGCATTCCATCAATATGTATCTAGATAAGAATGTAAGTGTTTTACATCTGTTTTTAACAAAATTGAGTTGCATATGCTTTTAAACTGTTTTTCATGCTATATTTATATGGGACAATCAGCTTTCAGTATATTAAATCTATTTGTTTCAAACAACTGTAAATATAGTATTAAACATCCATCTAAAATATATTTTTGGTTTACATTTGCTTTATCTATACCATAAAAATCGGTTTAGATTGCCTAGATTAACGACAAATTTTCCTCGGCGAGTGACATGTGTTAGGAAAGACTTCATAAATCTGAACCTTTCAAAAAGCAAAATAGAAATAGTTATACTCTCAATCGAAGATGTGTTCTGGTATCCCCCCCCCCCAAAAAAAGTATCTTTCTTGATTATATGTTGGAAAGCAAGAACATTCAGATGGGTACATTATGTGATATTCATTTAGTGTTATACTGACAAATAAAAGAAACAAAAGAAAATATGTAACATTTACTGTACAAAAAAAAAATGTATATCTCATTTAACAATTGCAATTATTCGGTGGGATATTTTGATAATTAGGTTCGACATCATTTCCTCGCACTTCATTATTTTTTCGATTTCTAACAGTGCGATTTCTTCTTGTGTACCTTCTGGTGTACAGTTTCAGAGATCTTCCAAGTTCTTGGGTTATTTCTTCTTTTAACTTGTCTTTGAAATCGTTAGAGATGTTCGGAAGTTCTGTACATCGTGAAGTTATTTCTTTGCAATGTAGGTACCGCCGTATTAACTGCACTATTAATTTCTGTTTAAACAAAAAAAATAATCATTGTCAGTAAAGCAAATGAAATAAAATTGTAAAATCATAAACATATAAATAAACAGTTTATCAAAATACCTATCCTGCTCATGATGTTCAACAATATTGGTACTCTGTCTTCACAATACTGTGCAGCATTTAGAATATAAAACAATGTCTTAGAGATGTTGTACAATATTGTATGCTAATAGAGTACATACACTAGCAAAATGAAGTCATTTCAGGTTCACGTGATACATATCAAAGCTGTGCGTATTTAATTTTAAATCCATTGCATATATTAAAGAAAAAAAAAGAAAAGAAAATGAAAGAAAAAAAAAGAAAAACTAACGTTACAGCCGAATGCGAGAATTTGCAGTTACATATGAAATGACATTTGTCATGTGATTGTAGCATCACTTGAGTTCATCCCATTGCATTCATTTATTAAGTTCATAACATAAAGACTGCTCATTATTGTTAACAAAAATAAATTTTTAAACAAACTTTAACAAATATTACATTGAAAATGCAATTATTATGAAATCCGAGCAAATTAATTGAACAAAAATAATCTAATTCTATGTAAAACAGAGAAAGAAAAATATCATTAAATTTTTTTTTTTTTTTTTTTTTTTTTTTTTTTTTAAAATATGGTTTGGAGCATAGATAACATTCATATATGCATAAGAAGAGGCATTTAAGACTGAAGAATAAATAATAATCCATACACTTTTTTCATGTTATTCATTCAGGAAAGAAAATTTTGAAAATGTGACGGTTATTTCTAAAAAATGTCAAATATTTCTTTTATCTTCTTAACACTTCAAGAAAATAATGCACATAAAAGATTGACATTTACATCATAGAGGTTCATTAATGCAATGATCTTTTTTTTACAGATGCATCATGCTGAAATGGAAAAAAAAACAAATGGTTACCTGAAGCTTCAAAGACATTAGCCTGCTTTTTTCGACACATAATATGTCATTTATATTTTTCTACTCGCATACTCATTACATACAAAACGATTGACTACATAAAAAAATTTACTTTTATAAATTTTATAAACACAGTCCAGTTATAAACATACCTCGTACTTTTCTTCTTCTGCCTTTCGTGCAGAATAATCTATTTCAGTTTCCCAATAGCAGCAACGCTGAAAAAAATTAAATTACATTAAATTCAATCAGAAAAAAATGAATAATATATATAAAACAACATACAATTACTTCATAGTATGTTTTGTGAAATTATTTGTTCCTTATTTTCGAATTTAGCAACATTAAGTTTAGGAAAAATCAATACAATTATAATCATTATAATTTTTGGAAATATTATAAGTTGGCTAGTATACGATTGTATACTATGTCATCTTTAAATTAAAACAACTCCATGTGAAAAATTCAATATAATCTTAAGATAATAAATATTCTTTTTTGCTTTCGTTTATAATAATTTTTAAGAAGTATTTGAATTTTCAAATATTTGGTGAACATTTCCATGAAGTTGGACAAAAATAAGTTAGAAATTATTCAAATACTGAGCAACAAAAAATAACCCATGACATTATGCATAGTTTCAAATTTTGTTGTACGACTACATAAGCACACTCAGTATAAGATTCATAACAGAGTGGGAAAGAACGGTATGAAGATAATAGTGAGTCATTTTTAATTGGCAAGTTGCACATGCCATTCATTTGGGATGAAATCATATCTTTTTTTTTAAAGTCAGAACATAGGTAATTATGCTCTTATTTAGATGTGATGAATTCACCTTATCGTCGACTTTAAAATTATTTTTTTTATCTCAATAGTATTTACTTTCTAAAAAAAATAGGAGCCATCAATGTACTAAAAGCACTACTTTAATTCAAAGATAGAAGATATTTTGAGTTCCGGTAATCTATGCTTTTCAAGGGCCCCAAAAGGATGCCGAGTTATCAAAAATCCGGAGATTCTCCAGTTCGGAATATATAAAGTCTGGATCGCGGTTCCCACTTCATCTTTTCACGATTTCGTGTTAGTCGATGTACATGCAAACTTCGCGTATATTAGTTCTAACTAGTCATGATTTGTAGATCTAAATTTTTGTCTTAAAATATTAAACTAATACCTCTTACCGTTTAAATACCATGTGAAGATTAGAATAAAAGATTTTTTTTTTTAATTTTGCTATAACTGCAAAATGACTCTACACTTCCTACGTCATTCCCTTTGTTTCGTAAATATAGTTTAAAAATCTTACATAGAAGAAAAATTATAAACATTGAGTGCATTATTGTAATAGAAAATTTAGGACATGTTCTTGTTAAGATGAACAAAAAATTAATCCACACTAGGCCATATCTCTATTAACAAAAACTGGTACATAAAAGTATATATGCTGGCATAACAGTAATCTGTCTTTCGTGAGAAACTGAAACAACACATAATTCTATTTTCCCTTCTATTAATCTGTTGTTGATATAAATCTATTCTTGCAGCCACAATGGTATTTTTACCATTTTAGCCTATGTCTACATCAAATTCCTTTTAATAGAAAATAAACGTCAGCCTAATAAAAACATCTGTGCATGAATTTAAACAAGCCCTGTAAAACTTGGTGCAGTATTTTGTTTTCAAAAGTTATGTAACCATTATAAATTTTATTTTCTAATATTAAATTACTTGAACTATATAATAATATATTTATGAATTAAAACTATTTTTTAAGTAAGCGGGATTAAGATCCTTAATTAAGTTCAAATTGTCTCAAAATTATTCAAAAAGATCCGTTATTGATTTCGATAGATCAGCCAACCAAAAATAAAAATACAGACAAATGAAAATATCCACCTTGATTAGATGTATTGTAAAAAATTCAATGCTTTTAGCAATGAATTTTTTGCAATACATCCATTATAATAGTTCAATGCAATTGGATTTTTCATCACCTAGATTTCAGTAAGTTCAATCTTAACACACAAACTCTAAACAAAAACTGATTTTAAAAGTCAATCATGAAGTCCAAATCGCATGGCAGGCAGATTAGCGTGTCTACTAAACCAGCTGATACAGTTTAGGTATTTTTATGCATTAACATAGGTATTCTAGATATGAAAGTCCGCCCATTCACGGCTGCCTGTAAATCTAATGAAAGTTGGGTCCTTCAAAAGAATTCTGGAACTTTTCTTTAACAATTTTTTAAGCTAAAATTTATAATAACCAGAAATTCAAGATGATCAACAACAAAACAAATTGATATAAGCAGAATATGACCTTCACCAGAGCACTGCGAATTTATTGATAAATAGAACACATGATACAATAAACTTGATATTGTAAGTTTATTAGGTCATCATCGCTTACTTTTATTGACCATGAGATCTTCCCTGGAACATCACTAATATGTTCTTTTCCTTTAAAAAAGGTAATTATCCAGCGAATCCCTATGGTAATTCTGTGCATAGATGGTATTAAATTGAATGGAGGAGGCACTACACTGTGATAATCAAAAATACTGAGCCAGAGAGTTGAACATGCAAACTTCCATTCCATATCGGCATTCGTCTAAAAAAAAATTAAGTTTTCCATTTAACAATAAAACAATTATATAACATACTATTCATCAATCGTAATGTTAATATTTAAACCATTAGCTCTCTATATTAGCGAAATCAAAACGAAATTAATGCATGCAATTTCGAAGAAAATACTCTAAAAAGTAATGATGTGAAAAAATAATAAGCTCACCTTCTTAGGAAATTACATCATAAATACATATATATAGTACAATAATGTATGATATTTAAACAATATTTGTAATATTATATAATGCTGTTCAGTATTTAATAACATCGCACAATATTGTGCAAGAAGCTACACTAACTGGGTACGAAAGCTATATTAAGTTAAATTGGTTTTGAAAATTATACGTAAAGCTAAATGTAGAAATTTATCAAAAAAATTTAGCGAATAAACTTCATATCTTTTATTTATAGAAGCTTATTACTTATACAAGTAACAAATAGTAATCAATAGCGTAGTGACCGGCGGCAAGCGGGATATAGGTGCTCCAATTGCCAGTTTTTCGTAACTACCTGAGGACGAAACTTTAAAACTCTTATGTCATTTTTTTAAGTGATATATCAAGAAGAGGGGTATACTGTCATGGCCGCAAATGGAGAAGAAAAATCATTATGCTTAATGCTTGCATAATCTGCATTTGTTGTTTCCTCTTGAGATATGTGTTGCAAGAGAATATTCTTTAATATTAAAAACATATAGAAGCTCGCAACAATTTTAAGAGTTTTCAACATAATTCATGAGTTACTTTTTGAATCCATATTACTAATAGGGTCTCAAAAATTAAAAAAATAATCATAAAAGGAATTTCACAGAACACAGAGAAATTTCAAAGGAATTATCATGAACAGAATTCAACATTCATTAGAATACTGCATACACATTGAATAAATACTCGATGTACAAAGGAAATTAGAAATGTAGAAATTTAATTGTTACCTGAACTCGTTGATAGCTCTCTGTCATCATGGCAATGAGCATATTGAGCAGAACAACTACAGTTACCATGTGGTAGAAGCCCCATAAAGTGTATCCAACTCCTTCGGTAAAAAGGTGCTCATGATCATCATTCGTGAAATTATTTCCGTTCATACTCATATTCCCGACTACTATCTGAGCAAAATCTGGTTCACCCATTCCAAAAATGGCCCAGAAGAGATTCTTGAATGTATTCTTCAAACTGTAAAAATAAATTTATCATTTTAAAAAGACATTTTCTTGACTAAAAATACGATATGTAAACGTTATAAACGAATATTAAGAATTTTCTATACAATATTAAATGGCAGGCGCGAAGAAAACGTTTTTCTTATAATGTATTAACTATTTTGTTAGAAAATCTTCACTTACGTGAGAAATGCTTCGGGTTGTTCAAGAACTTCATCTTCTACAACTCGAGATGAGTCCTTGTAGTTTTTGTAAATTGAATTTATTCCGGTAGCAAATGCCAGCATGATAATGAAGAACAACATGAAGAATTGGAAGACATTAACTAGATTTTCATAATAAAAAAATGTTAGAAAATAAAAATAATGAAACATTTTGAACCAGATTTCCCTTTAGGTCAATTTTAAGTCTTTATACAATAATTAATACCATTATTTATAAGAATTTCAAGATATAACAATTAAAAGATAATAAAATTCAAAAACACGGTTGATTGATTGTCTTTTTTATGACTCAAGGGTTAATAAGAGCCAAAAAGCGCCAAACGCATATTTATTTAACATGCTAATCTTAAAATAGTATTGATATAAAGGAACAATTTATAAAAGTCAAAAATAAAAAAGGCCGAATATAATCAGAAATTAAATACTATGTATGAAATCAATGTCAAAAATAAATGAGCTTGGTTGGGTAAACGAAAAAAACTTTGGCACTGCAACCTCCCACAAATTAAGATAAGCCTTACTGAAATATTTTATTCCTAGAATTGATATTTAAGGTATTTATATAAAAAATATGGACAGAGAAGATTGGAACTGCATTTTGAGCCTGTTGGAGCTGGATCCGATTAAAATAGATGTCTATGGGTAAAATATGTATGAGTGAGGCGAAGAATTTTGAAAATAAAGTAGCACTTAAGGATACAAGAAGTGAATGGCGTTTCCTTCTTTTCAAATTCATATATACCTAAATGTTTTTGTAAACTAAACTAAATATATACTAAATGTTTTTGTTTAAAGCAAAGTATCATTTTATGGTAGAATTTTTTTTCCAGATATAGGAGAAAGTCTCTATCTCTTATTTCTTCTGGTGCTACTTTTGGGGGGGGGGGTGGAGGGTGGATTTTGCAAATATTTCTCCGAAATTATTAATTTTTTTGCGTACAGAAAAAAAAAAGGATTTAAACGGTTGGAACAGATTTATATACTATTCAGCGTGTCATAAAATTAAAAGTTTGTTGAAAAATAAAGTTTTATTAAAGTAATTATTATAAAGACGAATGAAATTTTGTTTTAATTATTGTAAAGAGGAATAAAGTCAAATAATTTTTTTTTTGACGAATTAAACTTGTCCTCCACAACTTACTCAAAACGGCTATATGCATAGTCTTGACTATCATATGTACCCATGTGGTCGATTCCAATACTTGTGTGAATTGCTTGACAATTCATTTAATCAAATACAAGTATCAATAAATTCAGTTTTCAAAATCCTTTTCTTCAGAATATAACAAACTTTTTCAAATCAAGGAGTGATAAAAAAGTGCTCAAACAATTATACTTTTCAAATACTCAAAGTACAGAAAAAGTTATGCCAATCAGTTTGTAAAAGCTATTTATAAAGTCTCAATATATGAACTTCTTTCATAATTATATCTTGATTTTGATGCTTACATCCCCTTATTTGTCTAATGCTTTCTCGACCTTAAATGTGTCCTTGATTTCATCTACATTTCCGGAAATAGCTATCTATAATCCTTCTATAGAATATATTGTATGTATATAATAAAAAAAATTCCATTGTGTGGAATGTATATAATACAAGATTCAACAGTGTAGTATAAACTTTTTTAACTAGCTGAAAATCGTGGCAAATCTAAAAATTAGTTTATTTTAAGCATTAATAAATTGAAGCATATTTTTCTTTAAATAGCAAAAAATTATTTTAATTTCTTTGAAATGCATTTAAAGTGCATCTCAGCCATGCCATTTTAATGAAACGTAGCCGGCTTGTTCACCGTGTAAGACGGAAGAAAAAGCGTGGGAAGAGCTTTCAAAGGATTTGTGTACGAGAAAAGAGAATTATCTCGTTCGGATAGTAAAACCAAAGAATTTCTAGGTTAACAGCTTAAATGAGGCTTTGGATATTGAGCATTTTGGAAAAAACAGTCCAAGACAGTGATTTGGGGAGAGGCGATGAAATGAATTTTATAGACACGAATAAACTAATTTATAACATATATATACTATACGCCCCTCCATGACTTTAGGTAGAATTAAAATTAAATTATGCAGGATTAAAATGTATGTAGGATTAAAATTTATGTAGGATTAAAATTTTAAAAATAAGCTTAACAAAATTAAAAAATCTATAAAAGAGATTAATTTACTGCACATTATTTATATGCTAGTGATTCGAGTGATTTCAACAGCTGAAAATATTTTAAAGTACAAGTGTGTCACTCTTAAGTCACAGATTCATGATTAGGTTAAATTTTCTAATCTAAAAATATTGTGAGCTGTCAAATTGTACATTTCAAATACAGTATATACTTCATAGTGGGACTTAAAAATTCATTTAACAAATTAATAATGACATTTCATTTAAAAGAAGCAGTTAAAAGAGTGAGTAACTTTATGATATGATGGTAATTATTCAGTTATAGAATTCACTTCATGAGAATACTTATCTAATTAATTTGATATTTGTAATTACCAAAAAAAGAATATTTCATAAAGCCAATATAATTACTCACCCATCATGTACTTAATGGATGTTCCAAGAGGTCCTAGTCTGGAATTAACCTGGAACCATAATAACAATCGACTGAATGCCATCACTGATGCCGTAGCATAAATACCTTCGCCGATTAAAATAGGATGGTGCCAGTACCAGCACATTCGGTTTGAATTGTGAATATCATATTCCCAAAACAGATTGATGGCATAGACACTAAGCCAGAGTATTTCAGTTAGCAGAAACATAGTAAACATCAAGAGATCAAATACACTCCACCATGATCGAAAGTAATTTGAAACTCCAACAAACATCAGATTTGACAATATATCCCAAGAGTAGCCGATAATAAAACAACAAACGGTTATTTCTGTCCATGAGACTGGTGAATGCACATCGTTCCTGGAAAATAAAAAATGAATTTTGATCCAGCAAAGATTACAGCTCATATTATTGAGACTAATCTTAGTTACCGTATAACAATTGGTAGTGTTTAGAATGACAAATACAGTAATATTTATCCAATTTTTGCTTATACAATATTTTATCTTTTTTATGTAATACTTATCGAAAGTTTAATATTAGTTAAATTTCCAAATATAAGCATCCAACCTTTTGTTTTAAAATATCAAATCAATTCAATGTTTATAGTGTATCTATAAGCATTATAAGAAAATCAAGGTGTCAATATATTATTTCAGATTTCGTAAAAGAAATACTCTGTTTTCGTAGTTGAATCCATCTTTTATCTGACTCTATGCATTTTATTTTAAATTCATTTATTGCATGGCTTGCTTTTATAATTTTTTTATTCAAATAAGCGTGATTTAACTTTTCCACATTGATCTAAATTGCAACTGTTTTATTTAATTTAATATCATTTATTTAAATATGTAAAGAAAAATGCACATAGTTCATTGTCTGACCAAACTCTTCCTTATCAAAAATAAGCTTTAAAGAAAAGTATTTATACTTTTAAACACATATAATTTAACAAATAAATAAAATCTTAAAAATATATTAATGGTAAAATATTTTCTTTAATCATTGTGAATTTTAAATTTTCAATTGATAAAGCATAGCACAATGTTTTAAAATACACAACTTATTCATTTTAGAAATTTTGATAAAGTTGCATTCAATCTATACAAACTCCAGTCCTTTTTGGTATCTTTAAAAATATTAGAATATATAGAGTTAATTCAACGGTAAAAAATTGGCCATTAACAAATTCGGTTTTCGTTTGTTATTTCCAAATAACACTTAATACTGAACTAATATTCAGGTAATTTATACAAAACTTGTGATTTTTTTATACATTTAATTGATATATTAGCAAATAAAGAGCATATTGTAGCATGTTTTTACAAAAAAAAAATCATTTGTACATTATAATCAAACGAAACATACGAGTTTGTATGAATAAAAATCTTTACTGATTAGACAAAATTTAAATTGAATTCATACTGTTGTATTAAATATTTTAAATATTACTTTTCAAAAATAACTATGCTTGCACAATCTCAATTATTTCAAATTCATTCCAATGTATAGTTAACGAATTTTAGGAATAATGCATCTAATCGTGTATCCAGTATGTTAAAGTTATTCTCTTCAATTACAATTACACTAGTTTAATAAATTTACAGGTACAGCACTCGATCATTTCGACAATTCCAAATTCCTAACTTTTTAGTAAGATACCTAAGATTCATGATTCTAACGTTAAATGTATTAAAGTGAATCTTACTTTTAATTTGTAATTTAGTAATAAAAGGCTATATCTCTATTTTGTCTGCTTTGTGGAAAGTTAGTTCAATATTTTTAAATCGTTACAGCAGACTACAAAGAAAAAAAATCCCCAACTTGGATCTAACATCTACAACCACAAAATCCTAAAATAGGCATTTCTTTCAAATATTGCTTTCAATGTTTCAATATAACAGACAACAAGATTTCAAAATTGTTAATTTGGACATTTCTACCAAGATATAGAAATACATATCACACCATAGAAATTAGTTTAAATCGCTTATAAAGTCACATTAATATATAATCAACACAAAAACAACGTACCTTCTGTCATTAAGTAATGTTACCATGAGAAGTGATAAAAAGCATAAGTACGATGTGGCGAAATAGATGAATCTATTTAAAGGAACCTTCAATGGCCCGATGATTTCTGCGCGAGGAACGAATATGAAAGCGATTGAAACAAATGGAGTTAAAAAGGCATGCTTTATGACATGAAAAGCTCTCCATCGGAAAGGCCAGCTGTACCAAGAACCCACAGTTTCCACCCACATGGAACGTAAAACTTGCTGACAGCTTGCATGGGTAACAAACTGAAAAAAAAAATGGTCTTCAAAAATTTGTTGCACCAGATATTACAACAAATGCTACGCTGCAACAAGTACAAATTTAACTCTATTGAATCAAAATGCAAAAACCAAAGAAAAGGATATGCATTTCATTGCTTAAATAGTTTAACGGCATGTTAAATCCGAATTATCGGATTTCTATATTTAAAAATGAAGTCATTCATTGACTTTATAGTGTGAACTTTTTAAAAAATACAAGAAAACTAAAAACTACTAAAGCATTCTATAAATGAATCAAAACAACAAATACTCAAACTAGAATGAATCATCGAATTAGATTTCAGAGTGGTAAAAAATTTCAGTTCAAGGCGTTAAAAATTAAATTCTTTAATAATAAATAAAATAACCATATCCTAATAAAAATTATATTCATCATTATAATTAGTACCTGGAAGGCCAAACTTCGTTCGGCAGTGTTTTTTTTTTTTTTTTTTTTTTTTTGTAAAATTGTAAATAAAATTATCTTCTATAGCTCATTTAAAGTTATAAGCGAAATCTAACTGAATTGCAATCGCAGGGTCGAACGTGAGAAAAATGCATGGGAGTCCGATGCCTTAACTACAACTCCATCTCTAATAGGATTATGCAGGTCATGTATAGCCACTTGTCAATATAAAAAAAAAATTGGGAATTTTTATGTATAAAATTTCAGTAATTTTTCAGGAAAGACACTTATATGGATAAACTTAAAAAGCAAAACCTTATCTAAATATAAAATTTGATCCAAACCGTTAGAGCCGTTTCTGAGATACACGAAATAAATTTATAAATATGCTCTCTTAAAGTTATAAGATTAAATCAAATATGGAAATAAGAAATAGCTAAAGGATTTATATTAAGTTATAAATGGAATATTTGTAATTATTTTACTTTAAAATAAGGGGCATAAGGATGTGAAAAAGTGATTTTTTTTTATTTCATTGTTTTATACTTTTTTAAATGACTATTCAATTTCATGAATATAATGAATTATAAATTCTTAAAACATTTAACCATTTTTCATTCTAAATCAAAAATTAACTGACTTTTTTTGAAAAATTAATAATTAATATTAATAAAAAAATTAATAATTGGAACTTTTATATTATAAAAAAATGACAAACAAGTAACGGAAAAATGGCATATGGCTCTGCCATGTGTCCTTCCTTCTCCCATCATCTACTTAAGTCTTAGATTTGCATTTTAGCTGTATTCAGATGCAATCATAGTTAGAAGCGATTCATTCATGCGAGGAAGAAATGTCAGCAGGAGCAACGAATTTACGTGAAGTTCAACTTTAAACATGGAAACTCCGTGGCAACACTTGTTGCGCAAATATAAGTGTTTATCGTTTCAGACTGATTTAATAGGTTCAAAGACCTTCAAGAACAAATTGATGACGAACCATATCCGACAGTTTCGAAAAGTCATTTTCAACAACAAAGGGATTGTGTGCATTGATTGATATCTGACCGCACTGACTGGGTTCAAAAAATTAACCAATAACATTAGGCAAGCACCTTACATTTTTCCGTGAATAAATATAGACAAAACAAACTGCGGTTGCTTCAACAGGACAATGCCTCAACTCCTAACTCATGGTCTGCCAAGATGTTTTTGGTCAAGCATGGGATCGTCACAGTAGAGCAACTGTATTTCGCGCTTTTTCTCATTCATCTGATATTGTAGTATTTTATAATAGTTATTTTTAAGCGTCATGGCTAAAAATAACCAAGTTTTAGACGGTAGACGCAATGAAAGCAAAAGCGGCCGAAATGATGAAAGGACTGCCAAGAAAAGCCTTAAAGCAGTGCTTTTGGCTGTGAAAAATTAGTATGAATTTTGATAGGACTCAAAGAGGAAAGTACATTAAAGCTAATGATAATAAAACTGTAAACAATTAAAACGTTTTAAAACATCAGACCTGTTATTTTCCTGGCACATCTTGTGTTTTCAAATGTTTTAGTAACATACTATTTATGATTCCGCTTCTTATTCTCATTCGGATAGCATTGTAACTTATTAAATAACATTGTTACAGATATAATTTTTTCTCATTATCTACAATTTCAAGAACATATTTTTGAAATTAGGAATTATTTTGTGGAAAGAAACCTTGATGACGAACTATCCACTTGCTTCGAAAAGGAAAACTTTCGGATTTAACATTTCAACTGATATAAAAATGATATGCTTCTAAAATTTATAAGAGCTATCTTATCTACACAAAAACTCCGAGTCACTGGTCTGTATTCCAAATGAATCTTATTAAATAACAAGCAAAGATTGTTTCCATTAGCTTATCGAACATTACAATACGGTTATATAAATTACCTATTATAAATAAACAGAATTGCTTAGGTTTCTTTTTATTTATCATTAATTAATATCTCATATATACATCATTAATTTATATTTATAAGTACATCTTAGACAGGGAACTAATTTTTCGCTTACTGATGGTGTCATGAAATATGTTTACAGCCAAAATGAAACCCTGAGCAGGAAAAGTTTAAAAAACTCTGATTTACAGTATCAAATAATATAAATACATAAATATATTTACAGTATCAATACAATATCAATAATTGCGAACAAATTTTGATTCAACTAAGGTTACTTTTTATTTTAATTTGATTTAACAAAATGTAATACCTAGATTATTTTTGAAAAGTAATTCGATAAACCTTGCAATAAAAAAACAAGTAATTTAATTATTACATATTCATTCACATGTCAGCTATATAACAAATAGCTGACATGTGAATGTATATGTAATAATTAAATTACTTGTTTAGAGAATAAATTGCTTAATTTAATTAGAGAAAAAAGAGAAATTGCTTAATTAAACATTTAAATTATTTACCCATGATAAGTTAAGAAATCAAACTATCGTATTTTTTAACATATAAATTAAAATGAAGTTTTTTCATAGAAGTTCTAATTCGATACAAAAGATAATTTGAATCCATAAACATCAGAAGTTTTCTATGTACTATTAGATTTTCTATATATCCAGCAAAGACAAATTTTCCGAACAGAAAGTATCATCTAATTAAATTCTACATCTAAAAGGAGCATATTATTGACAGTATAAGTATCAATAAAGACAATCTGAGTCTCCTATTATGGTTATTTTTAGACCGTTTCAGCATTTAGATTTATAACTAATTACGCCAAGTTTTTAATATCTCTGAAATGATTACATATGATAAAAGTTACCTTTTTTTAATTTTTGTGTGCTTATATAAGTGCTTAACTTAAAAGGATAGTGCATTCACTTTTTCTCTCGCAAAAAACTGTGTAATTTAACACAGATCCAATCACATGCGTAAAGTATTCTTATAAGAGATTTAAAAATTAAACTATATTTTATACTTTTAGAAATTTGATATAGATGATTTTTTTTTCACGGAATTCTCATTTAAAGTAAAGATTTGTTAAAAGATTATAAAGTCTATTTTAAAAGTCACGATAAATTTTTATCTCATTTCGATTGTCGCTTTAGTTCCATAATTGCATTGCACAAAAAAAAATATTTTGCTAATTTCACTGCATGGCATATTATTACAGAACTTACACACATTAAACTAAGATTAATTTAATTTTAGCGTGTAATATCTAAATAACAAATAATTTAAAATTACCATGTTTTTAAAATAGAACAAGAGGCTCAAAATAATTTTCCAATCCACGTACAGATTGGCCCGATAAATTATAATTGCAAATTTTTAAAATCACAAATATTTAGGGTGATCTATATGGGCCTAGTCTTGCTTTCTTAGTCTTGAGAGTGGGGATTGTTGCAATCGATTTTAAAGTACCTTCCCGATAAGCTACACTCAATGACAAAATTTGTACCGAATAAATAAGAAGAAAGGTTAATAATGGGCTGCCATCCAGTTCTGAGCTATGCTTTCTCTCTTAATTCTTGCTCAACAGGAAGTCAGCTTAAATTCGACTGCAAAATTTGTACCGAACATACGAACAAAAAAGAAAGCGAGTTAGTACAGACGCGTTATAAAAGACATCTTGTTTGCATTCCATTTAATACTATTTCTGATATGAAAATACATGCATGTGTAAAATTAAACATGCTTTAAAAGTTACAGCAAACCAGAAATTAAAGTAACATGTTTTACTAAATACTCTTATGTACTTACTTCTTTTTGACCACACTGCACTGCAAGATGTAGTCTACTAAATCTATGTGGTCTTGGGTCTTTGAATCCTGCCCTTTGAACAAGAACCGTTTGAACCTCTTCGGTATTTCTGCATTGGTTTAAAATGGCAGCTGCAAATTTCGAACACTGTTTAGAAAGCTCTTGATATTCTTTCTGAAATTTAAAAAAAAATCGTAAATAATCAATTCAGACATTCATTCAAATGCTACATGCAGTTTAAAAAAAATGTTTCGCAAATACAAGACAATTAACTAATCCCGTGTTTTCGATAGTTTAAGCTTCGTTTTACTCGGATAATTTGACTTTTATTCATAAAAGTTTTCAATATACATGTATGCTTGTAATAAAATGATAAAGAGTATAGATTAAAATATAAATGTATGCATTAATTATTAAAGTAAATTTTATATTTATGTGCTATAAATATTGATAAATAAAATTATATGGGAAAGTTGATCAAATTAATGCAATTTATTTAATCCGGATCCTGACATCATTGTGTAAGTATTTAGCAATATTAATTGGTAATTATTTAAACAGACATGCATTTTACAGTTACATTAAACAAAAAATGAACTAGTTAATAATATTAATAAACTTAAAACTGCATTTTCTGATCCTGCTTATAATATAAATATTTAGCTGTCCAAAAATTAAACTAATGGAATACATAGAAAATTTACATTCACAAACATTTGTAAGATGCTTCACATGATTTTCTTATGTTAAGTAAAAAAAAAAAAAAAACACGTTGTAGTTTGTTTAATTTTCAGACAGATAGAAAGAAATTTAACAAAAATTATATTACAACAAGGGGATGTTAAAAAAGGTTTTTTTTTTCCTTTAATTTTAGAAAAACTCGTACGTGATGTTTCATCTCAAGATTTTGACAAAATGGTTTTGGAGATATATTGCCAAATATCAATCGAAAATCAAAGCATAAAGTAGACAAGTATTTAATTGAATTTACACTCATTTTGATCCTAATCATATATTTAAAAAAAACTTTTTGTCGAGTTACATTAGAAGACAAAGAACAAATTATGTGGTACTTAGGCAAATAAATAAATGAAGATGGAAAAAAATTCCAACATCATCGAATTGGAAATTTATATTGGTTGAACGATTAATTAAATATTGATTCATTGATTAATTCAATATTTTAATTTCATCTACAAATTAATGCAGAACTTGCGATTTACATTACAAGGAACATCAGGAAACTTAATAATGTATACCCACAAATGGAATATGAAAATCACGTCAAGATACTCACTAAACTTTAATAAATATTTTCATAAAGGACTTACTTGATTTTCTGGCAGTTCTCTCGCCAATTTTTTCATTTCTTGACTAAGCTCGAAAGCTGCAAGAATAGGATCTTCTGAAGTTAATATCAAATATGTGGGACTAGCAAGAGCTCGATAAGCGTTCATACGGCTAATGGATTCCGTCAAAGTTTCACCATTCAAAGACCGTTTGGCACAAAATTCACGACATTGACCTAGAAAAGACGAAAACAATTAATATAAATGTCTATTTCTGAATACAAACAGAAATTATTACACTTCAAACCACTTGTAGCCAGATTAAAACATTTTATAAGATACAATGATATAAATTCATTTTTGAAAAATCATACTTCGTGAAAGCAACTAAGCTATTTACTGTGGATGATTAAATTCCTAAAACCTATAAATGATTATAATATCATTAAATAATATAGAATTGCACTTAACTGATTAAAAAATGTGCCTTTTGAATTTTCTCTCCTAACGAGATTGTATTTTGTATTTTCTCTCCTAACGAGATTGTATTTTGTATTTTCTCTCCTAACGAGTTTTAAAATGGAATCTGCATAAAAATAACCCTAAAAGCTAGCTGAAACCTGGCAGAAATTTTTCTTTTTAAAATAAATTTCAGATCTGCAACAAAACTTTAAACTTTCATTCAATATCTACATATTTTTTTCTGAAAAATTATTAGGGATATCATGTATTTGAAATCAGCATTAAAAGTCATTAGTTTGAAAAATCAAAGACGTTATATAAACAGAAAATTAAGGTCATAAATAAATAATAATTTTGGCAAAAAAGAAATTTTATTAGATTCACATTGACGTAAAATAAATCAGAAATTTCAAATTAAATAAAATTTTTAAAAATCACAATATTTATTTGTTTTTTAAAACGTTTCAGAATCTAAATATATTCATTTTTTATTTAATTTCTAGTTTAAACATTTATAACATTATTAAATTAAAAACTAGAAGCTTAAATGTTAAAAAAAGTAAAAACTTTCATTCATGAATACATAAATATTTCTGCATAATATTTGAATCCAGATTCACCAAAAACGAAATTTATGCTTCTATAAACAACTATTTTTTATTAATTAATTAAATCTGGTTGATAATGATGCTTTTTGATTTTTAGAATGCTAATATCAAAGACAACTACTACAAAAAAATTATCACCATATCTGATATTTAGTTTATGTCATTAAATATATTAATTTTTATTCATTTTAAAATGTATTCGTAAAAATTTGTTCCATTACTGGATTTTAGAAGCAAAAGAACCGATTATTATATACATATAACGGGCGCTTCTCAACCATCTTTGTAATGTATTTTGACCAACAATAGCCAATCAAGTTTTTAAAAAAAAGGCAAAAAATATAAAACAATGTTTCATAAATTATTTTAAACTATCTTATGTCAATTTTAATTACTACATTAAGCATTACAATAAAATAAACCATTTTTGACTCAAATAAAGAAGGTTTTACATTCACATAAAAGCAAGTATGTTCCAAGACTACATGCGAACCAGCACATGTTGTACTCCACAAGGAAAGAAAGTATTACTTTCTTTTCACATCTTTCCTCACGATTTGATTTAAAAAGCGGAATAAATTGAATAATATTACATCTTCATAGTTGTAGTTTAGCAACCTGTCAGTTGCTAAACCACAAATAGAAAATTTAAATTTTAAGCCAAAACAAACAAAATATCATATTTTCATTTAAATATCTGTTTCTTTAGGTCAAAACAAAAAAAAATCATTACAACACCTTTGCTTGTTATTTCTTTCTTTCTCGTTCTTGCTCTAATAATAATAAAAGAATATCTATACCATACTTATGTGTGGAAACTTACATTTTGGGCTATGGGGCTTCTGAATAGAATAACCCCTTTCAAGAAGCATTCTTGTTATTTCGACGTTCCCGATCGTAGCTGCAGCCATAGTCGGGGTCATATTTGTAGCTGCGACTTCCGGAAGGCAATTAGAACATTCAGGACCTCCATTGATGAGTTCTTTTAAGTGAGCGTGAATTCTGTTATCCTCTTCAGCCCTGATAGTTCAAAAACATCGCGCAGATAAATTAAACTGTTTCATTAGAAGCAAGAATTGAAATATGTGCTGAATCTTAATTATGCATGAAAAAAGGAATAAGAATGTATTAATTACCGGTCCAGAAGCATTTCCAGGATATCCACCTCATTTTCGAAAACAGCTCGAAGAACAGCGCAGTAAAAATGTGTAGTAGTTACAGGAAGATTGTCCAGAAGGAAGGTTACTAAATCCAGATCTCGATTGATTACTGCAATATCCAATGCCCTTTGGCCTCTGTAGTCGCAACAATCAGGATTGATGGTAACAGTCTGAAATTCAATAATTCAACTCATAATTAATTTCTTTTATTAATGTTAAAATATATTTATGAGCCACATATAAGAACATTTTACAATTATTAAAAAACACTGCAACAACAAACCAATTAAAATTCAAGAACAGCTAAGAACAGTAAGACATTCTAAATACCAAATTTACGTATTTCATTTTAAAATTCTAATAACTGATTGCACTTGTCCTTAAAACAATATTTTTTTTTGGCCTTCAATGTGATATTCAAGAAGGATAGATCTAAATATATAGCTATATAATGTTTTCAATGCACTTCCATTGTTTGGAACCAGAAGGATAATTCCAATCCATTATTCCGATCAGCCCTGAGGTACATGGAAAAATCTGAATGACTAGAACGTCACGGCAGCATTGGTAAGAACTATGGTTGAATCCTAAGGACCATTACCGAACATGGTACAACCCATCCCAAAGAAGGCACGTCCCGTCCTCGGTATGAAGTAGCCAGGCACATACCGTTTTGCATCTATCAGGGTGGCGAGAAGCATCCGCAAGCTTCATATTCCCGTACATGAGGTCTCCCCACCTGAGATGAATCAGAAAAATAAACTAAAAATTTAAGAGCTAGGCATAGGTCGCCCTTGTCATTTATCATTAATTAAAAAAATGGTTGATGTAATAATAATTTGACACGCAAAATGGAGCTAATAGCAACTCTATCAAGAATTTCAGACTCACGAGCCAGAAAGATTGTTTTCAAATTGTTCAAAATTATATTATAAAACAGAAATATACATCGTAGACTTTAATTAAAATCAATTTTTAAATATTTAATTAAAAATAGGTCATGATCATTCTTGGATAAAACTGCGATCTGTCAAAAAATGTAAGTCTTAAAACAAAATTTTGAACTGGACTTGGAAAATTTTAAGCTTATGAATGCGAATTTTCTTTTTTCTCCGGAATATTGAATAACCCAATTACATGCAGATAACAGAGTCATTCTTTAATGGTGTATTCGTTTGCTTTGAATGCGCATCTCAATGAGATATTTGATAGACAGTTTGAAATGATTAGAGAAATTCTAAAACCACACAAAAAGCTACCTATTTTGGATTTTCCGCTGTGATCCGGTGGTAGAATCTCGATTTCAAAATAGGAGAATCGTGGTTTCACGGCCCATTCCACTAGAAAATCGTTGGGTGTTTGAACCTGATTACATTAAATCTACTGTCATGGGTGAAATGTTTTATTCATGTAGTGAAAAGTAGAGGAGATGTCAATTCTAATACAACCTACTTCAGCAGCTTGTTTGTCTATTGTTCAAAATTAGGAAGGCGGTACCCCGAATAGTTACAAAAAGGCAATTAAGCCAATAAAATCAAAATCGAGATACATTTAAATATTACTCACGATGAAATTTCTTAACATTTTTCGACATGAAAAAACTATTAAATGGTTTTTCATTAAGTAAAAAAGAACGTAAACAGAACTAGTAAATTTTCTGTATAAAGGTGATTGGATATTCTAGATCTCAGCTACTGTAACATACGATTAAAATCACGTTAAATAAAAAGAACCTTTATTACTATATGTTTTAAACAGGAAAATATTAAAATACATACTATGAATCCAATATCTCTACATGAGAAATTTCTTGTTTAACATATTAACTTTGAGATTGACCAGTAAGTTCCATAATCTTATTCAATTTATATCGTAGGCTTACAGGCAAGTAACAGCAGCAAATATTTTCTGATGAAGCGTCGGAAATCATTTATACAATACAAAAGCATACAATTTTTAGAAACAGTACAGAAAAGAAGAATATTTTTAACAGTATAGTTGATATTACCTTCCAAATTATTAAAATATAGATAATGATCTGAGTATTTGGAATGTCCATGTGTTTTAATGAAGAGAGGACAGTAAATCTATAATTTCCTAAAAAAGACTATTTCATACTTTTATAGATCACTGAACTTTAGGAATAGGAAACGGAATGGTTTTTTCCGGAATATTCATTCGTCTTTGAAATGCCATCAAGTTGCAAGTAGTGAAAGTAAATTTTATTTTTCCAACTTTACTTCAACACAGATGTATTTCTGCAATTCCTATTCTGCTTCAGTTCTGAATCATTCAGAAAGCACGTCCTTGTTTGTGGGATTACCTTTTACGCGCCATGCATAATGCTTTGCATAAGAGGATTAATTTGAGTAAGCGAGCATTAGGATGTTTTGACTCATCCTCATTAATTCAATTAATGAGTTTTCACTAAATTGCGATGCATGTCATCTGCAACAAGGAGTTAGAAAACAAGAGTTTCATACAAGACCATAAAAATCGGAGGTCTGTAACAACTCTCGTCTTTTCCTTACAGGTTCGTATAAACTTCATACGGTTAATGCATTAGATTAATTCTCCTGACAAAGCTAATCTACGGCATAAATCATTATCATATGCGCGATGGTTAAACTTTTTTCTAATGGAAGAATACAAAACTATGCAACTTTATTGAGAACAATACTGATGAGACGATAGAGTTCATCTGCCAAAGATTTGAAAAAAGGAAGAAGCTAACTTGGTCTCATAAAAACACCAATTTTAAGTAGAAGTTTTTGAGATTTCGTTTGCCTGTAATATTAAAGATAATTATGTGATCCACTCTGCCTTCCGAAACAGAAGGATGAAGTAGAACAACGGATCCGCTGGCGTGACTCCGAAGGTCCCATGGAAACGAAAGTTATACAATCTACATCTACCTTCAGGAGCAGCATAAATTCTATCTAAAAGAAGCATAATATAGAGAGAAAGGAAATATAAAAGAATATGAGTGATTAAGGGCTTTGAAATATATATTGCTAAAATAACCTAAAGACATGCAAATACAACAATACAAAGTATAAAACCCATGAGAAAATAATAGATCACTAGATATTTCAGAGTCGTGATGCGCACATTAGTCTAAACAAAGGGAAATACATCACTGTGATGTGTGATTTATAAGTTTATTAACTCACAGATCAACAAAATATCTGCAAAATGTACAGAAAAGTTTAAAAAATATTCTAAGATTTTTTTGTACAATTATGCTAGTTTACCTTATATTTGAAACTATAAACGAAGAGTTTTGAAAAAAATTAACTAGAAGAGTAAATTTTATTCAAAAGAAAGCATTTATAACGGGTAAAAAAATTATTACAGCTCGGTCTTTTTCCCATTTTGGTATTAACCTTTTAATAACCAAGAAAATAAATCAATAAAGATTCTGTAAGGTTACGAATAAAAAAGCAAAAAAGAAAAAAAATCCGTAGAATTTATTTATTTATTTATTGAAATTAGCAGGGTTTTTTTAGGAAAAAAAGAAGTTATATAGTTGTGCTTGTAATATTAAAAAAGGTCTTTCGTGGTTCAGGAGATTTTTACGGCCTTCTGCTTTTACTTGAGTTCAAATTACTTTTTTTAGCAGTTGACAAGGTTGAATCTCGAGTGCTCAACAGGCGTGAAAAAAGGAAAATTAGGGGCACACGTGAACAATTTTTTAAAAAGTAGATAACTACCACACCGTTTATAAAAATTGCCCTTCACAATTTTATCTGTTTTTCAAGCATTTTATACGACAGTTCTTGGCTAAATTTAGACTGCAAAACTTACCGGATGAATTACTCTGACATCGAATATTCTATACGTTTATCCTGCTTGTTGAATTGGACAGCAGTAAATTGATTTACAAAACAAGATAAAAAACTCCCCCCCCCCAACTTTTTTTTTTTTTTTTGAACTTTGGTATGCTAAAAGTTGAATGTCTTTGCTTACATAAGTTATTAATTCAAGTTTCTTAGAATAAAACTATTCAAATTTTGAAGGAAATTTCTTTTAGAAATTATTTCAGACACATTTACAAATTCTTGAGTTAGTGATGGTCAGAGCAAAGTTCAGAATGTGATATAAGTACAAAAAAAAAGTAAGTGTAAAAAATTAAGCATAGTAGATTCGACAATTTGGTACTGCATCAATCCTAAACAACAATCCTTTTATAGTCCAACACCGTCAGAAAGGCATTAAAGTACTGTATGCGAATTTTAGTAATCTTGATGCTATATAAATAAGATTTTGAATATATATTACATTATTTTCTATACAATTTAACACATTTTATAATATTATGTGTAATAAACATAGATTTTGCAATTAAAATGTGTTTTTAATGAACTTCTACTGATTCGGCGCTTTCCTTCATTCTGCAGTTCTCTGGTCTGATCTCTGTCGGTTTAATTAAGAATCAGTTTGTGATATAGATGTATGTACCTTACGTTTTAAGACACTTTAACTAGCAAACTATTGCAAGGAAGAGTCCGTAACATTTAAATGGCAGTAATTCTGAAGACATATCTTTTAGCAACAAATAAGTAAATAGATAAAATTTGCATTGTTCACCATTTATATTTAATTTTTAAGGTATTCTTTAATTCAATTTATAAATCATTCTTTTTGATGTAATTACGAATTAATTACCATAATATCAGCTTCTATATCTAATTGTGAAATATCTAAAATTCAAGTACCTCATTCGACCTTGAAACCAGAAAAATGAAAAAAAGTCAGTTAAATGACCTACATCTAAGCAACGGTGGCCATTGTTAAAAAATTTTTTGATCATATTTGTGACAGTTTGCTTAAGATTTCACTTACAAGATGTTTTCGGTATCTGTTGCTTCTTCACATCTTTTGTTTCTTCAGCAAATTATGGAATTCAAATATGTGACAGCTATATTCGTAACTTAATTAAAAGCATTTAATTAGTTCAAAATAAGTTTATTCAAGACGAAAACATAAAAACTACAAAATCACAATCTAAAAAATTTCCACGGGAATATTTAATTTCTATAATCGTGAAATACATTTTTATTCATAACTGAATATTTAAAAATAAATTATATCATGTTAAATAGCCATTTAAATTCAGATGACCTCGCTTTCGTGAAAATTTCCATAAATAACACAAACTCCTTGAAAGAGAAATGACTCAAATTTAGTAATACAATAACTTTGGACACTTTATTATATGCAATACACGTATTCCGGAAAAGAAAAATTAATGTATAACAGCAATTATTTCATTTGATTTAAAGATATATAAATCTACGAAAGAAACATATCTTGCATCAAGCAAGTCTGAAAATTAAAATAATATTTAATTCTCTGTGTTATCAGAAATTGCATTAGAGCTATTGTTTTGCACCTTATCTGACAAAGTAAAAATCATAACGATGTTAGTCAAGTTTTAAAACTTTAATCTTCTCAAAAACTTAAACAGGTAATGGAAAACTCTATTCGTCATAAATTAGCACCCAAGGTTAACATTTAAGGATAAGACAAATTTATTTGGCACTGGCTTCTTTCGTTCTCTTTTTCTATGAATTATGGAAATTGGATATGCACCATTGCATTCAAATTTGTGTTATATTTAAGATGGAATCAATTCATGCGACGTCATAGTCACATGTTGAGCGTAACCACGAATGTCTTATAACATCAAATTGCACATTGTCTTATATGAAACAATAAAAACTTCATCTATTTTCCTACAGAAATATATTTAAAAAAACGGGATATGTGCCGTAATTGTATCAAACATAAATTGACAAATTAACAACTTTATATAGAAAAATTTATTTTAGATAATATCTTAAACTTCCAATTTCTAGATACGATATAAGTGTATTATCTTTTATTATGCGACATAAGTTCATTATTTATAAAATTTTACAAGAAATAAATTAAGACAATTGTCGGGATCAACAAAACAAAATAACCAAAAACGTTTACTTCAAACATTTACCAAAAACATTTATTTAAGCGTACAAATGAAGTAGAAATTAAAAGGATATGTTATAGTCTCTTTATTAGAAGAATTACTACTGGTGTTTCTTCCACAAAGAAGTTTTTTTAAAAAACATGCATACGAAGATTTCATAAATAACAAGATCTTATAATTCTTCTTGGATAGATAAATAGATCACTCCGTATTTTATGAATATATCTACCTAATTCTCGGCATGTTAACTACCGCTCTTGGAATTTTAATATGAGGTACATTTTTTTCACTTGCCAAAATTAAATGCTTTTGAAGTACTAGAAGTGCAATTATCTTTTTATTGTTAAAGTGTCTAGATTAAATCAAAGATATAAAAAAATCTGGTGAACGCAAGTCTAATCCTTATTTCCTCGAAAAACGTATTTCAAAAAATGACGTTGAAATGTGTTCCAAAGAGTTTCCATCAATTTTTAGATTACTGGAATATAAAATTTCAGCGCAGCTTTTCGAAATACTAATTTTTAAGGCGAAACATTCAAGTGCTTTTTCCCCTTTTCAAGTCAATGAAAGACTGAATCTATGGTCCCAATGGGATAGAAGGATAAAACTATTTACATGGCAATAGCTAAACATCCAGACTGATAAATAAGAGAATGATCAATTTCGATTGGAGAGTAAATTTTTAACGGTATTTTCTTGCACAGTAGAAGAAAAGAAAATTTTCATTGATGCAGCATTTAAGAAAAAGATTAAACACTTTTCTAAAACCATTTCAATTCATTCTATTTTCATAAAAAATTGTTGGAATCCGGTTAGATGGCAAATGACAATTATAAAGATCGTATTGAAACAGACTGAATTCTTAGTACTGTTACACTATCAACTACAAAACAATAGATGTATTTTGATTCAAGTTTTGTCAGTAGCGAGACCTGAAAAATATTTCTCTGCATAGCATTAAACTTGTTCCCAAAGAATATTTCAGCAACAAAAGAAAGACTTAAAAAATTCATTCTTAAAGATTATTCTGAGTACATTTTCTCAGCAAGTTTCCAAAATATTGGCCATTTATTTCAATTTGAGTAAAGACAAGATTTCTCCTATTCTAAAGTAACTGTTACTGATTCCTGAATTACTGAAATTACGGATTACTGAAACATTGATGTTAATGCAACAGCAATAATTCTGGACATCAAAATATATTGTTATTAAAAGTTGTATTCGGGAGTATTTATTTTCAGATATAAACAAATAAATAAAAAGGGACCAGGACACCGTCATATATCAGAACCAATATCCACGCCTACGAAAATCTGTCAAAAAAAAAACAATGTTTCACTAGAAGTACTACATGTTGCCTCATGCAGTGGAAATAATTTCTATATTCAGTGACGGCGCTCTGGTACGGAGTTGATTTAAAAAAAATCGAAAAACAGGTTTGCGTTCGAAAACAAAGAATGATATTTCGAAAGCATGCTGTAATTGCATCCGCCACCTATTAAATGTCTTAAAGATAGTAACTTTAATTTTCGTTGTCCCTCTATTATTTTGTAATTGAATTTTTAATTATTAGGATATAAAAAAGGAGTACGTTCTCTTTTACCTTCAGCATGTATTAACAGTTCAAAGGATTACTTAACATTTGCACTATGTAGGGTTATTTTAACAAATTTGAGGGCCCTGACCTAGAATAATTTGGCACTCTATGAGAATACTAATTACGAATTTGAATCCCAATTTCCTAAAAAATATATTTATTAACAAAATAATTGAGAATCAAATAGAAAAAAATCGCTTATTCATTGATTAACGCTTTAGAATTTTGCCAATCTGTACCTTCTTCTAAATAGGATTTTGTAGGTCAGCCAACTTCAACCATTTCTCAGTACATACTCGAAATGCTATAAAAGTTGCATTACTTAAAAAAAGAAATTTCTTTTTTATTCAACATAATTATTTAATACAAAAATATGGTATTATATTTAATATTTTAATTAATGTAATAAAACCTGTATACACGTTCACAATATAAGCAATATTATTGCACCTAAAATAATCGCACAAACATCTGTAATACAAAACACAATTTTCGTTAATGATACACTCTATAGTGTGATTAAAGAACTAAATCTGTTGCTTTAATGTGCTAGATATCACTGTGAAACTACATATATTATCATTAATATTGTAGGTAATTTGTATTGTACATATGTTTAGGAATTTCTCACTGATTGATGCTTTTTAAATATTTTTTTAAGTCAATATACAGGGTGTTTCAGTGAACCGTTTCAGAATTTCTAAGAGGGGTAGGGTACATCCTGACAACTCGAAATCATAGAGCATTGTGGGGTCGGAAATGCTTTCCTGAAGCGGTGTTGTACACAGAAGCACCATAAAGAAAAGAGACCGTAAATGAGAAATCGTTTTAATAATACATGAAAAGAAGCAAAAGGTACATGGATTAAAGTAAGTTTTCGAAGTTTCTTCCACTGTCTACAATGCACGCCTCACATCTCCGACGCTTGGACATCCGAACATTCTGGAATACTCCAGGCATATCTCGAATCTCTCCGGTAGCTACTGCGATTCTTGCAACGAGCTCCTCAGCAGTGTCAACAGGGGTGTCATAAACTAGCGATTTCATATGACCCCAGAAATAAAAATCAAGACATGATAAGTCGGGTGACCGAGCAGGCCAACGCACGGGACCCCCACGATCGATCCACCGTTGACCAAATGTGACATCCAGGTAGTTACGAACATCTCCACTATAATGGGCTGGGGCTCCATCGTGTTGGAACCACATTCTCTGTTGCTTCGATGCAGAAATCTGTTCATCTCTCAAAAGTTGTGGCAATACTTGCTGCAGAAAGAGCAAGTACGTAGGTCCGGTTAGACGACCCGGTAACAGGTAAAGTCCGATGAGGTGATCTCCCACAATACCGGCCCATACATTGACCGAAAATCGATTCTGTGCTGCACAACGCCGTATTGCATGCGGGTTCTCGACCGCCCAGATATGGTCGTTATGCGTGTTGAAAATTCCTTCCCTTCTGAAGGATGCCTCATCGGAAAACAACACTTCAGCAGGAAAAAGTGGATTTGTAACACATTTTCCCAGGTACCACTGTGCGAAAGCAATACGAGGTACATAATCCTCCGGTTTCTGTGTCTGGACACGCTGCACGTGAAACGGATGAATGTCTTCTGCTCGGAGAATCCTCCAGACGCTGCAACGGGAAACCCCGACTGCGTTTGCTACACTTCGTGTACTCGTTCTTGGATTCCTCTGTACATGATGCAGTACATTCTGTTCGGCGTCTGCAGTCCGTGTTGTTCTTACCCTGTCCATGTGAGCTCTTTCTAATGAACCTGTTTCAGCTAACTTCTGGTGCAGTCTTGTAAAGAAATTATGACTGGGAATATGCCTCGTCGGATATCGTTCCGCGAACAAACGCTGTGCGGCTGGCCCACTACAATTTGCAGCCCCGTACGCCAAATGCATATCGGCTAACTCTGCGATCGTGTAATCATCCATCCTACTAACTTGGCGTTCTTGTGCGAAATGAAGATTCCCTGCACGAAAGCTCGGACTTTTCGCACAACGCCATCTACCGCGTCAGGAAAGCATTTCTGACGGCCCATGGGCGTATGATTTTGGTTCGTCAGGATGTACCCTATCCCTCTTAGAAGTTCTGAAACGATTCACTGAAACACCCTGTATATGTTGATATAAAATAACAAAATCGATAGCTTTTGATTAACCATGTTTTTAACTGTAACATACTTAAAATTATATAATATTTTGGATTAGAATTTTAAAAAATCTATATATCAATCATTAGGATAAGATTTAAGTATTTACTCACTTAACTAATTCACATGTTTTAAACAAAGTAAAATCATAAACACGATTCAATTCTTAATTTTACAAAGAAAAAAAAACAAATTCGGATAATTTCATTTATTCTTTCAAAAGAAATTAAAGGACAGGCAGGTGATTAGTAATAGTACTTGAATATGTGCTTTAGAAAAGTTTTTCACAACCGACTGAAACAAAAATTTGACACAAAAGTGCACTTGTAGCCACAAAATTCTATGAAAAATTGATATATTTACTTCATTACATTTTTGAATGATCGTCTTTACATATTTCTGAAATAACAGACGGACAGACAGTCAACCCATAGTTGGATTTACCTCAAAATTTGGCAGGTATTAACACTAGAGATGCTAAATCTGCCCAAAGAATTTTATCTATCTCGCTCTCTTCGTTTTGTTATTATAGTGTTAACTTATATTCGTATAGCTAGACAGACGGACTTCCTCTGAACAGATTTTACTCAAAATCTGACAGAAATTTGCAGATTTAGTGTAAAGGCCGTATACGAAATTTCTATCTTCTAGCTCATATCGTTTTTGAGTTATCTTTGTCACAGACATACGGATATTTTCTAAAAAGGTGTTTCTCGAACTGAGGGAGGTCTAAAATGTGGAGATTCGTCAAAATCACGAGTTCGAATTTTTTGACGATTGCTATACTTTCTCTATACTACGTATAAGAGAAAGTAAAAACAAAGGCTGAAACGAAATTCCCACCCTATTGCCACAAATATTGCTGTCACGAAATATAAAGAATTTTTTAGCAAGTTACTAAAAAAAATTGCAACTGCTTTCCATGAGAGAAGATGAAAGGACATAAAAAATATAAAAGATGCTTGCACTGATATTTACATTTGTTTCAATTGTTAAACGATTATCTATGTTATGCATGGTCTCCATTCTTTTTGTCCATTAAACATTTTTAGCAGAAGATAAATGATGTATTCGGTTTGCAACGAAACTAAGGAAATAGTAATAGTTATTCTTTAAAAATGTCTACAGTAAAATTAAGTTTATGCTCTGTTAATTAAGCAAACGAGCAATCTAACTTAAAGAGCTGAAATCATGCGCAATACTTCTTTCATTTTAAATTGATTCTTCAATAATAAAATGTACAAATGAAAATTAATGAAGTGCTGATTTAAGCCGATTACATCACGCTCTTATTAAATCATGTTGCATTTAAAAGCTTTAACGGCATCATTAGATTGATACTACTTAGGAAATGATTTAAATGGATCCAATTAAACTCAGATTAAGTTTTCTTGATTCACTGATTTCATTTTGATATTGCTATAGATTTTTTGTTTAATAAAATGGGATTATAGAATGTTGGTATGGATTATGAAATTGATAAAATTTTAATAATTTGGAATAGTGCCCATTTGCTCTGTTATTTGTTCTTAATTTTAATTTGATTTTGATTAATATCGTGTTTGAAGCTACTTGAGATTTATTTAAGATAACACTACTGATATATGATCAGATGGCGAGAACGACAAATCCTAGATATATGTAGGATAGTATGATAATATTTCGCTGTATTTTCTATAGGATTGATGATAAAATTAGAAATTCTGATATATAAGAAATAAACGAATAAAATTGTTAAAATGAAACATGAACAAAAAAATCTCCGAAAACGTTTACAAAATAAGAATGACAATTTAATATAAAAATTTACCTTATATTAAAAATGAAAAAGAATATTCTAGTAGAATTAACAATAACAATAAAATATTGCATTAAAAAAGACAGAATTATCCAAAAGTTTCTAATTGCCGAAAAAAGTTCGAGCATCCCCTTTATAAAATTACTACAATAACGGGCATCAAAGAGGTTCGTTATTGGTTGTTTCAACCTAAACAACGGCGAAAATTGAAACAGTTAATTCCAAGTATCTGAACATGATTCCGCGTGAGGATATGCTAATCAGTCGTCACATTATTTCCGGTGAATAAACAGCTGAGATGGGGATATGATTTCATGCACATGAATTCGGAACTCTAAAGGTCAGCATTTCAATTGGACTGAATCATCCGAAACCATGCATAATGCAGGTTGGTCAGTGGATCTATTTAGCAACAGAAGGGGCACAACAGAGAATGATTGATTTAAAACCAACCCGCCGCTTCTCGTCATTTCACTATTTCTGTCATTCCGGGTTATTTCCGGAGTTATATCATACAAGATTTATTTTAGTAGAGCACTGGTGAAACGAAAATAGGTTTAATGGTAATCTAGAGCAGACATTAATGCAATAGAGAACAAGCAGCTATTTCCAAAAGTATTATTTAAATTCATAAAAAAATAGTTAGAATTCAAACTTTAAAATTAAAATTTTCTCGCTTTATAATTAATGGAAGTTTTACATGTTTTGTCTTTAATTTGTAGATGCCATTTGAAAAAAAAATCTAAATTACCTCTTGTACTGCTATTAAATATTTTCGTTAATGGCTGTACAATTGCTAATCTACCATAATAATAATAACCCTGGTTAACCTACGTCAATATAATATCCCCTGCATATGAACTGGTATAGATGCTGTAGCATTAACAATACAATTTGTTCTCTGCATATGAAAAAGTACAGATTCTGTAGCAGTACAATTTGTTCTCTGCATATGAAAAAGTACAGATGATGTAGCAGTACAATTTGTTATCCGCTGAATATAAAAAGATCCAGATGCTGTTGTAGTTTTCCCCTCTTCCTAAGAGAGACAACAGCTAATGCACCAAAAGAATTCTCCGCTCTGCATACATGATGGTTTAAACGTTGTACCCGTAAATCATTCTTTGTATATGCATTGGTACAAATGCTGTGTCATTAGAATCTTTCCTTCTGATTAAGAACTGATAAACATGTTGTGATACTATGATAATTAAATTTCAGTTTCACCATGAAAGTTCTGTTTATTCCATAATCGTTTTGTAAGTAATTTTGTTCTATTTTTTATAGCAACTATATGTGATAACTGAATTTACTACAAGTGAGGAAAAACAAGAAAATCAACACGTCTAGGATCACAGAATGTGTTTTTCAATAACACGGGAAGAACGAATACCGTTTGAGTCTTCTGAAAAGAGCACTGAGATTTTTCAGATTTTATCTAAAAGTTTAGGTACACAAATAAAGGATTCTCCTACACATTTTAAAAATTTATCTTTTCAGCTTTAAATCTACTAATTACAGGTACACATATGCTTCAAATATTTACACACATTTAAAATATGCATTTTTGATTTATAATATTTAGCTGATGATTGGAAAATCATTTCAAATAAATAGAAAACGATCACATAATAAAATTCAATTAATTTAATCATGAATTCAGAATGTTCTTACATAAATATTTACAATCAAAATACGCTTTAACCATTGGCGGATTTAGGCAATTTGTGGCCCTATGCAGTATATATTAAGAGATTTCTCTTAATAATTTTGATAACTGATCAATTTAATTTCGAATTTTAACACATTTTTAATTTAATAAACATATGAATGCCTGATTTTAGTTTATTTTTTATTTTAATAATTTTGTAAAATAATTTAAAAATTGTTCAAAATTTATGAATATTCGTATTATGAAAAAATGACGAAAGAAGTACAATTGTTAAAAACTTAATTATGATTATTGGAAAATAATTTTCTTACGCACAATTGAAAACATTTGTTAATTATATCAGAATATAAGAAAATAACTTCAATCAAATATAACATTAAAAATTATTATTTTACAAGATCTATCAAGTGGAATATAATAGCATGTTCAATTAAATTAATAATTAATATTCCAATGTAGTATAAACAAACAGTTAACTGTACTTTACTGTTTTAATAATGATTTTAGCAATTCAATATAAATATACGGCCCGATATTTTATAACTCATAGAATCTGTATTTTTACACATTTATTTATTTGACAACTAGACTAATAAAATTTTTAATTGACTTATTTGCGGACCTTTTTAACTGCATAATCAGCCTAGCTGGTAATCCGCCGCTAGCATTAACACATTCGCTACAGCAAGAGGCATCAGGACACTCTTTGTTTTGATTTTCTCAAAGAAAACGTGTCTCGACACACTCGCTGTGCTCACTGAGAGAGTGAAACATTCTTACCTGTAAAAATTCTTTTATACTGCCTATATCTCCAGTCTGTACGAGCCAAAGGAAGTCCCTCTCTTCTTCACTCAAATAATCTTCAACATGACTCGTTCTCTGTTTAAAAAAACCAGATTTACACTTGTGGCAAGCTGTCTTCAAATTATCACTTTTGTCCAACATTTCAGTAGCGGATACATAGCATAGAGAATTCTAACATAGTGTGCGCATGAAAAGCAACTAACAGAGCAAAGAACACGATTCGAGTGCAATATTTGGTCAAAAGAGCGTGACTCGACGTAACGACTTACAAGTAAATCCTTGCCTTGGAACAAGATTGCAGTTCGTCGATCATGCGATTCGATATGAATGATGAATGTGAACGCATAAAAGAACTATACATACGGGCATTGGATAGACTTTCACTTAAAAAAGTCATAATCCATTATAATCCAAATGTAAATAACAATGTTACATGTTGCTCGATGCGACTAAAGATTCATTTGGCTTCATTCATCCGTAACACAACAATTATAATCTTAGGAAAACTCTTTATTGAAAAAAAACTGCTGTTAATCTGTGAAAATTTAAATACAGTTTTATTTAGTTTATTTCAGATGATTCAGAAAGCAATTTTCTGGTAAACAATTGCTTTGTTTTTAAAGCTCAGCCCTGCTAGTTTAAACAGTTTTCGGCTTGGAAATTTTTTAAGATAAAGATTATTCGTGAAGAACACAGAAACTCGGAGTGTAAGATTTAGTATCAGTTGTCGAATTATTAAATTCCTGGAAATTCTATTTCGTCTGATGTTTAATTCAATAACAAAACTAGTACACTTAATTATCTTCAAAAGCTCAGTGAGTCATTTCAGATTACGAAATCAAAAAAATTTTAAAGATTTGTACTGATGGGTGTTTCATAATCTGTAAATATATTTTTAAAGGATGGGTAAATGTGCCATCATACAGGTATATTTACCCATCGACCCATGGACAAAGGTAGGTCAGGCAGCATACTGAAATAAAAAATTGTTATTATAAAACATGGAATCTCACACTCAAAGGGTAACATGTATCGGGAGATGGACCCTTTTTCAGAGAATTGAAAAATACTCATGAAGAAATTTTGCCGATTTAAAAATCCCTGAGTCTTATACTGTTCTAAGAGACGGAGTGAAATTTTAGATGCAGATATCTTAAAGTTCTTGCTAAAGAATGATTAGAAAAACTATTGTTCAGCTGTCGAATTCAATGACAAAATTTCAAATAGCAACATTTTTTTATTATTTGTTGGAATGTAGTCTTCACAATAAAAAAAAATTATAGACGATATCGGAATTGTACTTGTAGCATGAAAAACGGTAACGACACTAAGGAAACAAAGACAAAAAAAAAAGCAAATTTTTCAAGTGTATACAAACTGCCACTATTACGAAGGCGGATCTCGTATATCAGCAAAGTTTTTTTAATTTCTTTTTTTATGATCAAATTATAATTTACTAATAAATAGCCGCATGTTAAGTCAGTCTCTGGAATTGTAAAAATACCATGCTGTGTTGTAAAAACAATTTGTTTCTGCATGCATGATCTACCTTTAAAGTTTGTCTCAGAATTTTTTAAACACTCTGCATAGATTGCGATTCTGTCGACATATATGACACACTATTTCTAGAATTAGTTTAAAATTTCAAACAGGAGTCTTTAAACAAATCTGCATCTTTTTGTACATTAAAATATACATAATGAAAGCTTTTTAACAGATTTTCAAACTGCAAGACAGAAGGTGGAGTTACATGGATGAGCTTTTTGGTTGCAAAAAACTTAGCCATCAGAAGTTTGTCAGAAGTAAAAAAATCAGTAATTCAAAAAGCAATATTTATTTGAAACATTTATGAAAAGTTTATAAACGAGTTTAAATTTAACTTCTTTAAGGCTTAAGGCTTCCATTTTTAAGTAGATGAGATCATAAAAAAATTTAGTGAATAGAAAGGATTTTAAAATGATTTGCAAACAATGTAAAATTTCAGATGTAAAAAAGTTTAAGCTCTGTTTGAAAACATCCTATACTATTTCGACGTTAGTCTTCCTCATTTTAATCCTCTTTAATTCTTATTATCAGCACTCAATGAAAGGAATTAAATTTAATTGAGGAATTAAATTAACTATCTCGAAACCAAATGAAAATAATGAGCACTGAAATTATGTGTGTGGTGTTTGCATTGGTCTAATTAGTACTAAAGTGTTTATTGCTGTCATAAAAATGCAACTCAGTTCACTGAGAGTTTTAAAATAATTAAAGTTTCTTCTAAAACATGTTTTTTTTTTTAATGGTTTAGGTTAAGACCTATAAAATAATTTTGAGAACAAAGTTCTCTAACTTACCAAAAGTTATTCACGAAGTACATTGTTTTTCAAAGTAAAATTGTATACACTCGATATAGTATATATATTTATAACTAGCTAATGTAATCCCGTAAGATCCATTTTAATTCTTTACACAAAGTTTACTTTAATTTTTAATAAAGTTTATATTGATATTTGTATATTGAGATTATTCTATCCACTATATAAATTATTCAAATTATTTCCTGCTTCATGACTTGTTTTTTTTATCTCAAAGTAAAAAAAAAAAAAAATAGTATTATGATTCAACAAATATTACATCGAACGTGCATCTTTCAGCTGCAATTTGAAAATAACCTTGAACAAATTTTATCAGTACTCGACAAGGAAGTTAAATTCCATAATTTACAGTAATTTCTTCATTCCCAACTACCGTTAAAATGTCTACATTATTCGAGAAACGAATTCAGAATTTTCTTGCTCTTTTCTCTATTATTTTTCTAATTATCTGGAAAATATCACAATTTTCTGTTTTTACATTTTCAGTATAGAAAAATAAATATGAATTATATTTTTCACATATTAAGGTACTTAATATATTAATTACAGCCTGATTTTTTTTTATTATTATTTCTTTTACTTTTCCAGTTAATAACATCTGCATACACAAGTTTGTACAACATTCATATTCAATTCCTTTACGAATTCTTAGGAAAAAAAGACATGCTCGTGGAACGCTTAAACTAGTTTTAATAATAATTATTTCAGCATGATAAAATAAATGTAATAATTTAATATAGGGGATGCACAGATTACCATAGGATTAAGTATTACTAAATGTGAACTTTTAAAAAATAATATTACATAGGAAAAAAAATTATTTGAACTATTGTTATTCACAAAATTGTATAAAATCTAATTCCGAAATTTAGTCTTAAATGAGACTGAAAAATTTGTCTGAATGAATTCTCAAAATCATAGATCTACGAAACAATTTCTATCTTGATAAAATTCAATATTTGTGTCATTGTTAAACGCCTAGTGAGGCCGTTAAGGAGTTCACTGACCTCCAAGAGGCCCTCTCGTACCAGATTTTTTTCGAGATAAACAAGCCGGGAATATGATTCATTGTTCAACGCTAATGAAGATTTCCGCAATGGAATGGGGATTATCTTATTACTTTTATCCCTTCGTCATAAAAAAAAGGAAAATTCTCATTGAAGTCAATTTCATAAAAACAATAAATGTTTATAAATACATTTCATTAAAATTAACGGAATTACATAATTTTATTAAATATATTGCAACGCGATCAAGCATGATAACTAATATTTTGTACTTGCCCATAAGTTGTAATCATTTAAAAATCTGAAAACCCATTTAAAATACAAAACAAAAAGCTTATAAGCTCTTTAAATTGTTTGTTTATCTTCCCAGGAAAACAGATGACAGGATTTCCACTTACCTTAGCATCCACTTTGTCGTAAACGTGCTTCCGTAGAAAAATCGGCTCTCCACTTTCATCCATATTACCCTGAACTTGTCGATAAACAAACCTCGGGGCAAAACAGCATGCTCACAGGCCAGAAAAACCGCTATCCAACATTTGAACGCCGGCTGTCGCGAAAGTTACGACAGACGCTCAACAAAATGCGTTCTCATTCATGACTGACAGGAAAAAATCTTTCGCGACAGTCTGAAATATTCTTAAAGCTAAAAATGTATTCCGACAGGCGGATGGACATTGAAATTCCGAAACAAGTCAACAACGGAACAATAGAGTGATGTCACTTCCGACAAAATGCTCTTCCAACAGGCGATTACGAGAGCTGATACGCAAGTGGTCGGATCACCTCCCAAAGGTCGCCTCTTTCAAGAAAAAGAAGTGCGAAGGTTGTATGTATGAATAATTCAGAACGCTTGAAGGGTCAAGAGTGGTTTTTTCTTTTTCTTTCTTTTTTTCTGAAAGTGGTTTTTCCTCTTTCGTTAGTCAGAAGCGCTAATTCAAAGAATAGCAGCGCTTTTGAAACAATCCTAACTAAACAGTAAACATACCTTTTTCTTTATTAAATAAACGATTTCATTCATTTATGCAATGCTTGTCCAATTAGCGTAAATTTGACCTTACACTTATGTACTAATTAGCATTTGAGCGACTGCCATTGGAGCTTTCATTTTCGGAATTCAGACCAAGCTCTTCGCTTTACTTGTTTATTTATTTATTACTTTATTTTTCTGACAGCATATCTTTTGAACACAATAAAACTAAGCATTCCTTGAATTGATATTTCTAACCATCGCTCAGTGATGTGGATGATATAAGCCTTTTTTTTTTTTTTTTTTGCTTAATCTAGTCGTACATTTTCCAGGATTTGAATCAAAATTTGTATAACTATGTTTATTCTTATATAACAAAGTTTATTAGGAAATGTATTCTAATCTCAAATAGAATCGTGTTGAATGATTTTGTTTAAAGAACTTTACAACACATCCTTTTGTCCAATTCGTTTTAATTGGTAATCAAAAGATTATTACGAGATCGTCTTCATGCAGAATTTTCTTTAGAGCTCCATTCAAAAACAGATAAAAAAAATTTGAAATCTTTGTGCATTATTCATAATTTTTTTCATCAAATTACAGCATATTTGAATTATTTTTTTAAATTTGAGATGCAATAATTCGATACACAAAGATGGCGATTAAGAGGCCAAAGGAATTTTTTTTCATTTAGTATTAATAAATAGCTCATGTAAATTAACGTTTCAACGTTAATGCTTAACAATGTAGATCTGCATCGTATGTTTAAAACCTGATACCTCTTTATGTAGCAACCTTTGCACAGTGCGTGTGTATTTTTTTTTATTTTAATTTTACGGAAACTATTTTATCGTTTCTGAATGCAACTACAATCACTGACAGTTTATTTCTTCATCTGTGACAATTTTCATTGTTTGCGCGCTATCTGAATACAATTTTATTTCGGCGGGTGTTACGAATTCGGCGGGTGTTACGATTATTTATATAAAAAATAATCAAAACATACTGGAAACAAGGTAAGAGTAAAGAATAATATTTATATTTTTACGTATACTGATAAATTTATGCAAGAAAAATGTAAAATTTTTTTGTGATGTAAAATTACATTAATGTACAAAATCGATTCTACATAAATTCACTAAACTTAGAGGATCATCTTGTCCTTTGCCGTCTATGGATGTACGAAAAGAATTGCCTAAATTTTCAAACAGATTGAGGTGAAAAATTCCTCTATGTAAGGGTACCACAAAGTGGTCATGTAGCAAATGCAATGTTCCTTTATGTTTAAATGCTAAAAATAACAGTTTCAGGAATTTTCATGTTTTGTAATGTAATGAAAGGTATTATTTATGTTTGGAATATTATATTATTGTGCGCAGCAGATTTGTAGAACTTAAGGAGTGACTGTTTACGATGATGTAGAAATAATCAATATGTTTTTTAGAAAATTAAAAAAAAAATCTTATGTGGGTTTTTTTTTCTTCTCCTTCTTTTGTATTTTTTCCATTAATACGCCCATTATCGATTAATGTCAGATTTTATTTATCGAAAATAATAATTCATGCATTTAAAGGATACTTACGTTTCAATGCACAGTTTCGATTGTTAACATATTCAAAGCCGATGGTAAACTGGATTTCTTTGTCAGCTGCGAGGTAATTCGTTAACTACCATCTTATACATACTGTTTGAATTCTAGTATTATTGTAGTAAATGTATGCAATTTGTAGATAGTTGGGATATGGGTTAGAATTACTTGAAGATCTATGAGAATAATTTGTTTCAAATGAAAAAACAAACATGTGTAACATGGTAGCATAAAATGTTTTTTTATCTACCACCTATTTCATTGATGGCACAATAAAAATTTGCCTCATATTCTACGATTATATCCACAACCATTCATTTATTATTAAAAACAATATAACTCAATAAGTTCTCTAAAAAAATGTACAAAAAATATTTCAAAGTGGTCGTAAGAAAAAAAAATGCATGAAATTCTGCTACAAAATATTTTTTATATACCACTTGATATCTTTTGATAAGTCAGAAATGTGCATCGGATTTATAAACTGAAATTAAGTAATTCATTGCCGTTAATTTTCAATACAAAAATTAAACAGAAACTTTAATCCATCGTATGCCCTCTTGAGTTTTAAGGCTTACTCGACTAATAAAATAATATGAACTTATTTAGAAAACAGATGCATCATCTAATTAAACTGTAAAGAATAGCACTGGTTTGTAAGTGTTGATGTACTAATAGCCTATTATAAAAAATTTATAATTAAAAGCTTACCAAAAATGCCATCCCAAAACACACTAGTTGAAAGTTGCGTCTCATGAAAACCAAATACGAGTATTGCTCAAGTAAATTTAATTTTATGATACACATGCGTGAGAAAGGGATATAAAATGCGAGTGGTTTCGAAACAAGTTCAGCAATAAATATCGTACAACATATGCCACCAACGAGATTCCGATTTAATTCAGGTTTGACTATCCGGAATACCATTTAATCCAGATAACAAATTCCAAAATGGTAATTCATTGCATTAAATGCAGAAAAAGTCTTTTTGAAAACTCCTTATAGTGAATCTAGATATTTTGTGGTCAACGGCAATGCTCATCATGAGGCCCCCTTTTTCAGTTAGACGTCAATTTTGTTCCACATTTCTATACATCTTTTACTTAAAAGTATGTTAATGGTCCTTTTTAGGCTGTTTTGTTTTATTCGTTTATTTGCTTGTTCTTGTTTTTTTAATGCATATCCTGAGCAGGATTCACGTTCGTACGCAACATTATTTAAGTAAACGCTAAATGTTTATAAATACGGTAATAACTAAGTGACCATAAAGAAATAGAAAGAACCTGGATCATTTATACTTTATAAAGTGTTGAAATTTTTTTAATATTTTATAATTCGCCAAACGGTATTTTTTTTACAAATTTAGTTATTTGGCAACTAGGTTAATAAGATCTTTCGACATGTATGGGCCTTTCTTCAGCCAAGGGGCTCTAGGCAGCTGCCTAATCTGCCTAGCCAGAATTCTTCCACTGTAACTTCATTGAAATGTTAAAATCTATACACGAAAACACCAATTAATAACGCTTACCATGCTGCATTTTAAGTGAAAGATCAAACCACAAAAATAATTATAATCTAAACCTAAAAAATTCTTTAAGATAAAATGTTTATCTTATAATTAAAACTACAATTTAACAAAATCACATTTTTATTATTATATTCTTTTAATTTTAATTCTTTTCTAACTTTAGATTATAATTCATCATTACAAATATTAAAGTATCTTGCAAACACTTTATTTAATTCACTACGGAGCAGCGCCACTGGTATAGAATAAGAATTTAATTTAATTAATCGAGCAATTAAGGTCAGAAGATATTAAATTGCCAAAAAAATACATAAATGTACAAAATTTCAAAACTCTAGTACATCAAAAAGAAAGCATGAAATCGGTTACAAAATTCCCTCTTTAACAAGCATGGGACAATTAAAGGAAAGTATTTAAAAGATGATTGTGAAAATATATGATAGTCTTATTGCCTCTATATTTTTCCCTACATTATTTAGATACATTTTCGAATTTCTTATCCCTTAAATTACCTAAACTTTTGATATTCATCACTTTTTTTATGTTTAAAGATGTTTTTCGAAACAATTTTTATATGAATTTTAACTATTATAGAATATGAAAAATTCGTTAGTATTCTTTTTAACTCGTCAAACAATGTGTTCAGTTAAATCCCTTTAATCAATATTCATGAAGTTTTAATTTTTTTAAAAAAACTGCTATATATTCATGTAAAAAGGAGTAAATGCCACGCATTAGTCAATGTAAAATCGTGAAATTAAAAATGTGAAAACTGTGAAATCGTGTATTAATTTTTTGATTAGGATTAAGGAAAATAATCATAATCTTCATCGTTCATCAGAATCGGTGCTAAGTGGATGAAATAAATAGTTTTCGGTATATTTGAACTTTACATTATCTTCATTTCCAAGCATGGTTATTCATCCTACATCAACATAATAATTTGTATCCCGCTATAAGTCAATAACGCTCCTGTATGAAATATCAAAGACAACTAGCACAATGTATTAAATGGCAAAACAACTACAAGAAAACCTAACGATTTTCTAGTATGCTAATGCAAATTGTGTTATCATATATTTTCTTTCCTGTATTATGTCATGACTTTCATAAAACAAGAAAGAAAACTGAATATGAATTTTGTGTATCTTATTTTCAATTAATTGGATCCCATATTTAACGATGTTTACAAGGTTGGTCGCGTGACCACATGTCCAATACCGTTCGTCTAAGTTGTTCCATTTTGTGTTACGTAATCACATATTCGCATATATATGTAATAATTTCAAATTAGTTATGTTTTAAAGCTAATCACTTGAATTCCTGCTTAACTGTGACTTTAATTTCGAAGTGACGCAAGCTATTAATTTTCCCGTGAAATCAAAAGGCTAAGGTCTGAAAATTCCTTCTAAAATTATATAGGATCAAAATTCTTCATCACGCTATCTTTTCACCTTTTCTGCTTACAGATTCGGTTCGCTGCCATGGTTTGGACAAAAAAAAATCTTTACGAAAGCTAAAAATTAGACTATATCCATGAAATTATAAAGAATTAAAAAAATAGATATATAAAGAATATATATCTACAATTCTAATTATAAATTTATAAGCTTGATTTCATTCTATTTACTTGTATGCGTTTTGGAGTTGCTGTGTTCACATGAATATGACTGGATAATAAATAAAATTTCGATAGAAAGTATTCATCCAAATTTCGATAGAAATCTGCAGATTTGGTGAAAAAGTTACACTCCAAATATGTAGCCTGTAGCTCTTTGCCTTTCTGAGTTACTTTCTTCACAAACTAACACACATAATTTTTTTTTTCCTCAAGGAGATTTGAATGTGAAGATTTATCAAAATTGCCAAGTCGATTCTTTTTTTTTTTTTAATACGATACTTTCTGTACTTCATGCACGAGTAAGTAAAAAGGAACAAAAGTAGTAAGAAAGTTCTTAAAATCTTACAATTAAAATAAAATATTAGAATTATTTTCAAGCATAGCGAAAGAATATGAATGATTGTAAGAATCATTTCCATTTCAAAAGTAACAATGTTCTGTTTAACATTAAAATATAAATTAAAAGTGCATTTCAAATTACATAAGAAAATGTGTCCTTATTTCTAGGTGATTTTTTTTCACTTTTAGTAATCAAATGCTTCTAGGTGAAATTTATTATTGCAAAAAATAATCAGCGTTTTCTTACAAAGCAGATATTTTTATTGTGAAGCTGAATTAACAACAATCTTTTTTGGTAGCACATGTTTATTCAGCTATGATGGATAGGAACCCGCTTCTCATATTTTTTAAGAATTAAGCATTATAAATTTTATTTTAGACCAAAAATACTGTTGAAAAAAATAGTGTTATTGGTCAATTAAAGTTAAAATTAAAAAAGCCTGATTGAAGTTAAGAAGAAAAAATTAAACAGTTATTTATTAGAAAAAATAAGACAAAATCTAGGGTAATGTATTTTCAGTAATTATTTAAATGTTGAAAATTGTATTTTATTAGCAACTAATTTGGTTTAAAAAACTGGCAACTAAACCAACAATTAATTGAAAATTCTTTTCTTTATTTTTGTAACATAAAATTTGAAAATGATATCATTTAAGTTGCGAACTTTTTGTGTATAAATAAAAGCTCCCTCTGAAAAAAAATGTGGCTTTAAAACCAATAAAAATTATCCCCTTACAGCATACTAGACCTGTTACAATACCTTGATACAGAATTATGTTATTTTTCCTCTACAAGACAATACATACTTCTAAATTAGTAGAGAAGTAAAATGTAACAGTGTGATAATGGATTAAATATCCATTAAACGTATAAAATTACGAAAATATTTCATATTTTTGTCATCACTGTTCAGTTCCATTATAGTAGGAAAAAAAAGTAAGATTACACCACAACGACAATGCAAGAAAATAAACAGGCTTTTAATACATTAGCATATATCTGTTTTATAAAATTACCAGAAAAGGCTCAAAATTGGGACTATAAAACATGTTTTTAATACATAAACATATAGATGTTCTATAAAGTTGTCTTGATGGGTTAGAAATGATTTATTTATGATTATTTTTAAATGAAACAATATGCATACATTATTAATGTGAAAAAACAGCAAATATAGTATGATGCAAATCTCGCTATTAATGTTCTTCACTCGCAATCGTATTCATTTTGTAAGTAGTTTAAAAATCGTATAGAAAAATGCAACAACTTTTCGTTAAATGATTTACTTACAATTCAAAAATAATGTATGAATTATTTCTTTTGTATATAAATGACATTTATTAATGCTTTAAGAATACGTGCGATGGATGACACACAGTTTATTTTCAGTAATTGGGAAAATAAATACAGCAGAAAGAAAACAGCAATAAATATATTGAAGCAATTTTTAAAAACGCGCTTTTATAAGCATACTAAAAGGTAGAATTTTTATATTTTTAATTATTTTCCACTTTTTTAAATTTTATACTTCATTATGGTCAATGTTAGGGAACCTCGAAATCATATTTCTTTCCTTCATTACCAGGTAACGTCACTGGTATTAAATCAAAATTTAACTACATTAAAGGATTAAAGGCGATATTGACGACAAACATTTAAATAGTGAGTTATCATCATCACAATGGTACAAAATTTCAAAATTCTAATTTATCAAGGTGGAGTGAAAAATCAATCATAAAATTCTCTATTCACAAAGTCAATGTAAATAAAGGAAAGTAAAAATTGTCATATAAATGAGAGTAATAAAATTAAAATATGTTTGTAATGTTATATATCATACGAAATTTCTAGAAACAAAACTTTCAATGACATGCAAATTTTTTTATAAAATGCAATTTGCACACATGTATAAAGTAGAAAAGTTAAATACTTCGATTATTCTTTAAGATTCTTACCTTTTCTGCCAATCATCATTATATCCATTTTTTCAAAGTAATAAAAAAATGTACGAGAAATGCAAAGCGATTTTCCCTTTATTCTTTTAGTAGTACTGAAAATTAAAATATCAAAAGCAGGCAATTCGAAAACCCACCAAGAAAATCACCCGATCTCCTAAGCGACTTCTCAACATACTTCATGGATTAAGTATGCTTTCGTTCTTTCCTTCTTACTTCTGAAAGATTGTCACTGGTTTGAAAAGGCAACTTTGAAATGGAACTATGCAATTTCAAATCTTATTACAATAACTGATAACGTCGGTTGCAAAAGAAAAGTTAAAATATCGAGAAATGCTTCTTGTTTGGGCATGTTGATTTACTTTTAAATTAATAGTTTGAACTTCCGTTAAATCAACACAAATTCTGCATCGTCACAGCATGATGATAAGAAAACAATTGTATCACATAAAGCTGTCATAAATCAACAAGTTACAAGAAAATGCCTATAATTTTCAATATTATTTCCATTATTCTTAATCAAAACAAAATATCATCTTATCTTAGAAGGTAAGCAAAGCACTTTATTAAGTCAACACTGAATGTGTGAAACGCTTTCGCACCTTTCTTTTACTTCAATACTCAGAAAAGAATGGCGGAGTCGGAACGGCTCCTCTTAGACGACAGCAAAAATTCTATGAGTAAAAGTTCTGCCAATATGGATTCCCATTCCCTGCCATATCACAGAATGAGTTTTGTAGACGATATTTTAAGTCCTACAGAGAAAAAATTTTTGAAGTTAGTTGAACAAGGAGACATCGATGGGCTGAAAAATTTGCTAAAGGTAAGTTACATCATCATATCTGACATATCACAGAATGAGTTTTAAAGATATTTTAAGTACTACGGAGAACAAAAATTTAATCGAGCGTGGGGACAATGATTGACTAAAAAATTTGCTTATGGTAACTTATATTATTTTATTATTTGACTAAGTCACTCGATAGATTTTAAGGCAGAGCCTCTTATATTTTTTTCGCTAGCGAAACTATTTCGGTTGAAAAAAAATCGCAACTGATATCAGTTAAAAAAAAAGTTTGTTTCGAAAATAAAGTTAGAATGAATAAAGAAATAAAGTATTAATTAATTAATTATAGTTAAACTGTTTTTTACTAAAAATAGCTTTTTGGAAAATTTTAAGTCTAAAAGATTTTCATGTTGAAAGAGAAAGAAGGTCTTAAATATTTTTTTAATAATAACTTCCTTTTTATGTGGAAAGTTTTTTCGCATTAATTGCTATGATGTCGTAGTTTGAAAATAAATTAGAAAATGAAACTTTAATTTTTGCCAACAATTCAAAAGTTCTGTTAAAATTGCTTTATTGCAGATTTTAAGGAAGTCTTTATGTCTAGAATATTTTCTTAACCATTTTTAGTTATATCTGACAGAGTTTTCGCGGCCCCAAAATTGTTCTACGTAAGTTCGCTTCACAAC
>JAPMOR010000761.1:0-55454 GCA_026543865.1 Argiope aurantia
CAGAATCATGGCCAAAGACAGGAAAGACACTTTGAATTTTTAACTTTGTTTTATTTCATCCTGTGAGGCATGATTTATATACAAGCATAAGGGATGAGCACATCAACACAGAACGACACAGTGAAATAAGGAAAAGCTAATGTAAAACTTATCCCTGTAATTAAATACTGTGAAATTTTGATAGGGATTTCCTACATGTGTCGAATTAGATAAGGGAATTATAGGGATCTTTTAGAAGAATTCGTTTAGGTCAGCAATTTTTTATTCCTTTACTCGGAGCGTGTGAACCGCCGACCTAAGCATTTTTACAAAGTTTATTTTGAATTAATTAAATGGAAAAAAGTGGAATGGGATTAGGGAATAAGAGAATCTTTGAATCGTTTAGAAGGAATTTGATATGGGCTAAATTAAACTAAAAGTTAGGAAATTAATTCAGTTTAAATTAGATTTTAAAATATCATTTTATATAATAAAATTTGTTTAAATTAACTATACTTCTAATTTGATATTTCCTTGTGTGCAAATACTTTTTAAAAAAGAATCATATGAATTTAATTTGTCTAAGATCATCAGCTTCCATTGTACTCATTGTATCAATTTAACAAATAGTTAATAAAATCCTGGATATAGATTTAATTGATTCCTTGTGTTAATTAAATTGATCCCATCCATAAGTCCATATATAAAACTTTTTATAACAAGTTGGAACAAAAAAAGTCAAGCATGAATATTATATCTGATAATTAATATACAGCATTATCCTTATGTCACAGTTTCCATATGGTTCACTGAATATTTATTTATTATTCTAAATATTTTTTTATTATTAAAACACAAGTTTTTTGGGAAAATATTCTACTGACAAATTTGTCTTAATAAGTAAAATTTATTGTACATTTATATGGTTTATTTGATATTTGCAAAATTTATTATAATGTTCAAAATTCCCTAAATTGTAAATATCCTGGTTTATTGAAGATTTATTGACAGACTTGGCAAATTGATGTCATATTTCTAATCTTTTCCAGAAAATTCCAAAATCTCCCAAGAGTATATATAAAAAAGTCTTGTTGCAGTTGCTAATTAATGAGTTATTCATGTGGTTTTATTGAGTAAGAGTGACACACAATCATCAGTATTTTAAACAGGATTAAACTGCTCAATTTGACCCAGAATTTGAGCTGATTTGCAGTATAGTGTCTTGAGTTTTTTCTGTGCTCAGTGAATGAGCTATCTTGTACTGTAATAATTTGTTGTTTATTGAAGACTGGATTGTTTTTGTTAATTATACATATTTGTTAATAACTTTCTATTTATACCATCTTGACTGAAGTTCAAGGTATTCATGAACTCTTTTAAACCATAACAATACATTTATAAAGCTTATTATATGTTTCTTGAATAACCCATATCTTTGAAAGCCAATATAAAAACCATCTTTTCAGCATCATAAAATAAACAGATATTCACAGAATGTACTCTAATCTTGGAATAAGGGCCATTGACTCTGTTTTCTTTGAAAGATCATTATTGATTGATTGACTGAATGAAGAGAATGGGACTTTTGGCAACAAAAGCCATTATCCCCTAATTCTAAAAGGGTGCATTCAATTTGAAAGGTCATTAAAGTGATATTTACATTCCAGGGATAATGTGATCAGCTCTTTAAAAATCATAATACACTAGAACATTCTATCTATCAATATTAAAAAATATATATATATATAAACTTTACTATTTCAATTATTTAAAAAAATCTCTGATTTTATTTTGAACTTTTCATACAGAAAAATGACAAAAGCCATCTGCTGTCTTCAATGCCTACTTCATCTGAAAAGAAAGCTCAGAAGAGAAAAATGACACAGTATGCCTCTGGAAAAGGGCCTAAGGATTACCATGCTCATAAATCAAAAGAACACACACCTTCATCAACATCTCTCTTTACTGGTTCTGGTATGACCCTGCCTTTAATTGTGTGAGTAGATATTTCTTGCACCTCCTTGTAAATTCTTAAATAATACAAAATTTTCTCGGAAAATGTAATTGAATAAAAGCATATTTTACTTACATATAGGTGAAGAATGGATTAATTGTCTGCTCATTATAATTTCATAACTCATATGTGGCATATGCTTTTCTTCTCTCATTTAAATGAAAATTCTTTAATTGTATCTATGGAGTGAATTCTGCCCTCTTATTATTCATGGTAATTTTAATTACCTGGAAATATGAATGACTGAAAATAGAATATCTCCATTGATAGCTTTCCTTAACTTTTAGAATGTTAATATTCACAGATAAAGAAAACAGAAGTTTCATTTTTGTAATTACTGTATTTTAATAATTACTTATTTACTAAAGTTCTGAACTAAGTGGAAATTTGTCACTTTGCAGTAAATGGTAACAAAATCAATCTCTGTTGACATGACAATGGTGCAAACAATGATCAGACATTTTTTTTGTATATCTTTTATTTTCTGTTAATCTGTTCAAATAAAGTGTTTCTTAAAGAATATTAAGTTTTCTTCTTGTTTAATATAAAAATGAAACATAAATTTAGAACATTATTTAATGCATTAAAAATATATCTGATATGACCTATTTTAACATTTTAGGAATTGTGAAAAGAATCTTAATTCCTGCAATAAAATGAACTGAAAAAAGTAACAATGCAATGTGTTCAATTTAACCACTTAATCGAAATGTAATTGTCCCATAAATAAGATACTGTGCATAAAATAGTTAATTGAAACAGATTAAAATATTTTGAAATTGACAGTACCACATTGAATGATAAAGTGTATTAATTAAATTTCCTTTTTTAAACAAATTGACATAAATGTGTATCTGGACAATTTATATATTAAAAAGAAATATTATTAGAAATTAGAAAAAATAGTATTAAAATTTGCAGAAGGAAAGTGCTACATATATGTTGAATGTTTCTATAAAGTTCCAGTAACTGTATGTACTATACATTAAAAAAATATTTATGTGAATGTTTTAATATATTAGAAAAATATGAAATTTATATGCATTTCATTGATCTTCTGAGGGTTGAAATCAGGCTTGCTGCGAGGGCCCTCTCATCGATAGTCTCCTCTGAAATAATCATGTATAATATACATATCAATTTGTCAATCATTACATTTTCAGATATAATTTCCAATACTTTTACACATTTCAACTATATCATTAACTAGCCGGCTTTGGCGACCAGCCGGTTCGCCAATCTTAATGCTCATTAAAATTTTAATAATTAAATATTTTATGCAATTCTTACTTTAATAGTTTCTTCATCAAAAATTTTAAAACTTCAAATTTTGATAGTCATATAATTCACTCATAATATTATAAGGGCCTTCAGTCATAACCTAATATGTATCTCTCTAATTTTCTGTTAGCTCCCGTAGAATTTATACTTTAAATTAAAGTGGAGAGGATTAATCTGCAATTAATATAATAATATTTTTTACTGAAACAAAGTATTTTTTTGTAATATGATTACTGAGAAAGTCACTGAGCGTTTAAACTTTATGGGGACTAAAGAATATCTTTATTAATTTATGTAATATTTCAAGAATTTGTCAACAAAATTTTCTTAGATTCTTCATGACCAGATCGATTAATTAACAATATTTAATTTTAAATGCATCAAACACTAAGAAAATAAAACGAATCGTTTAAAATAATCGGTCGAAAACAGGTTAAAAAACTACTTAAAAAAACGATGTACTTAAAACTATAATCAAATATATAACTGACATAAATACAATTTAATTACAAAAGCATACAACAACTAACCTAAAAATAATTTAAATCAAGTCCGCATCCCTTGAAAATAGTTGTCAACAATCAGAACACAATGCGCATGCGTGAATTTTCAACGTCTGTTACGGTATATCAAATGTGTGAATTTTTCTACGCCAGTTGGGGTAACACTCTGCAGATTAGAAATTTTTAATTTCCTTTATTCTGTTTTATTTTAATTCAAAAGTAAAGGGGGGGGGAACTAAAGCCTTACTCATTTGGCGATGGGAAAAATTAAGATTTTTTTGGCGGGAAAGTTATTTTTTAATTAATAATTACAATTCTAATTCAAGATTCAAAAAAGAACCCCAGGTGCCCGACCTCCAAGGTATGCATGTATCAAATTTTGTACCTGTAGATCAAACGGTCAGGCCTGTAGAGCGCCAACACACACACACACTCACATTGAGCTTTATATATTTGCCTTTAAAACTTTTATAGATTACTTTATTTTTATAAATAATTTTATCAATTAACTTTAATAATTAAGATGTATTGATCAGTTTCCAAGTAAAAAAATGTTTTATTTATAATTATTTAGGCTTTATAATTATATATAAAGGTTTAATCAATACATATGTATCAGTTCCTATCCCGTCATGAAAAAAGAATTTTTTTTGGGGTGTGTGTAGGATATGAAGATTATTGTTTAAAAAATTAAGATGGGGTGTTGTTTTAGTATTGGCCCTGTCTTCCATTGCACCTCCACTAGTGCATTACCACACAGACATGAGAATGAATAAAAACAAATAAATATGTATAAAATAAAGTAAAATAGTATTAATATAAAATAAATCAGTAACATGTTATAAATGTGAAACTAAATTAACTATTGTTAAAAGAGGAGCCTTATTAGTGCATTGCCTGAAATTAATCATTATGTGCATTGTCTACATAATATCTCTGCTGCTGAGTATAAGGATAATCCCTGTTAGCTTCAACTTTATGAATGGTGCTGTGTGACTAGATTTTGCCATTGTCTACAAAGCAAACTAATTAATCATCTCAAATCAAACTCATGTAATTTGTAAATCTAATATTCTGAATTTTACATAGAAGTAACAAATAAAATGAAATAAATATTTTTTTACTTATTTGATTTTATATATTTGTATTATTGAAATATTACTGAACTTCTATATGTTGAAATGTATACCATTATTTTAAAAATTATAATATATTTTAATGAAATAAATATTGATTAAAGCTTTATCTTATGTAGAAAAAAGCAGAAGACCATATCAGAGCCATTGTTTTCTGTAAAAACATTCGAGTTCTTTGACCTTCATCCACATTTGGTATGTTTCTCCCTGGCAAATTATGTGTTTACTTTTACAATTTAAGTTATATGTTGAAATATTGTTTGGGTTATTAAAATGATTAACAGATATTATGTGCCATTTAAACTTTCATGATATATGAAAATAAATGTATAATAATTCCCAGTTTGGTAACTTAATGCAAGAGATTTTGAAAGTGAGTCAGAAGTGAAATTAAATCATCATGAAATATTTCAGATATAAAATCATTTTAAAAAGAGGTGTTTGTAAAAATATATATCTATTACTAAAATGATTATTTGCCCCAAATTCTTGATAATGACTCATATTAGTACTACCTCTGTTTTCTTTCAAAAGCAGCTTTGAATAATTTAATAGATAAAATAATATGTTTAAATAAAAAATATGTTTTTTATATTTGAATTTGAAGTAAGATATTTTTCATATTCAGAAGTTGGAGTTATATTTTTAGTATTAATTTTAATTAAAATTTTAAATTAAAAATTAATTATTAAAATTATTTGTCTGGTATTCTTTAGAAAATGTAACATCACACAATGTTGAGAACAAATGAAATGATGAATTTTCTTCCTTCTCTATTTGCTGTTAATATTTAGATGCAGCCTAGGCTTTTGTAGTAACTGTGATTTTTTTCCTATTATATCTATATGCAATTACTTCAATTTATATATATACTAAAATTTTTTTCTAATAATTTGAAATGGGTTTTGCTAACTACTGGGGTTTTTTGCTTTATATGCTTTTCAATTTAATTATTCTAGAATTCCAGAGGAATTAATTCCCTGTAAAAAAAAATGAAGCAACATAAAGAAGACTAAAAATTATTAAAGAATATCATGCCTGCTTCTCCTTAAATCAAAAACTATTTCATACACACATTCACAGTAACATTTGCTAATTTTTTTACAAACACAATTTTATTGTAGGTTTTCAAGATTTTAGATTGTATTGTTCAACATTTTTACAGGTTTTTCTTTATTTTTTAAAATCAGTTTTGTAGAAGATATAGTGCAGCTTCATGGTGAAGCAAACGATTTTTAAAAATATTATCCAAGATAAATTATATATTATAAATGGGATAATAGTACTATTTTAAATTTGTTATTTTAAAATTAGAGAATGAAGATTTGGTTTGCTAATAAATTATTGTGAAATTCTTTTGAGTAATTATAATATAGTGCTTCTTTGACAATAAAATGTATGTACTTAAAAATGGAGCTATTTCATATTTTCAATTATATATAGAGAAAAGTTCAAACTATTAAAGATTTACTCATTTTTCCCAAACTATTTATTTCAAAAGAAATAAACTAAAAATCACATTTTGAAAATAAAATTTTTTGAATAGTTTTTGTTATTTTTTCTGTTGTTAATTTTTTTTTTGATTTTATATCATTTTATTAGTCTACATTGTCTATCTATTAATTATTCTTAAAATTTTTATCATTAGTTTCTTTATACCAAAAATTAAAATTAGTTCTTAATTTTTGTAGGTAGCTTGCTTAAAAAGTAGACTAGAAGCTGAAAAAGCAACAAAAGTTCAGGAACAAACAATACCTTTACTATTGGATGGTCATGATGCTCTTGTCAAATCTTGCACAGGATCAGGTAATATTTTCTTTTATTCTGTATTCCACTCATATGGTAATTCCATTTTTTAAAGTTTAAATTTATTCATATTTCTAAATTGAAATAAATAAATCTTTTGAATTCCGTCTTTCTATAACAAGAGTTTTATGGAAAAGTTATTATTCATTAATTATTACAAAGCATTATATTATTTTGCATTTTAAGACTAAAATCAGATGGACACATTGACTTTTTCCTTATGGTTGTACAATCGTGGGGGAGGGGAACGGAGACACCTAAATTTAATTAGCTGTTGTTCAACTTCTAAAGAAATTAAAATTGCTATTTTAAATAGATAATGTCTAATAAAAGATTTTGTGGACAAAAGGTAAGGCATTGTCTATATATTTAAAAATTTTCAAACATAAAAATTTCATAGGACAATACCTTATCTTGATGTCATAAATAAATTCTTAATGGAAAAAGTTATCCAACATATAACTTTTTGCAATATTCCATAACTGCACCAGGAGATGGTTAAAATTTTCTGTTAAGTGACTGTCTCCATAATTAGATACTAACCACTTTTGGCCACCTACTAGTTTGTTAAAGTAAATAGTTACTAAAAATTTTAAATAAATATTTTATGTAATTTGGTTGTAATAGCTTCATCAAAATATTTTTAAACTTCAAATTTTTATGTTGTATTATTCATACTATTGTAGATGTTTTATATTGTTCTGCTTATTGTATTATAAATTTCTCTAATTTTCTATCTGTCTTTATGCATTTAATTATATAAAAGAGAATGCAGCAGTGTTTACAGATAAGTACATGCTAAAAGAATTTTTTTGCCATTGCCTGGTTTTGAAATTAAACCTTAATTGTAATTGCAACAAAATTTCAAAAATTTTATAAAATCATGTCTTATATTGAAATCTATTCAATATATAGAAAAATGATAATAAATAGAAATAATCTTAACATCTTTATCATTAAGAGTAGGAAAAACCCTACATAATATTAATATTAATTTAGAAAATTGTTAGAGTTTCACTTGAACAAAGAAATATATTGTGGTAAAATATGTTTAACCCATCGAACGCTGGCTGTCTAGCTTCAGAGTTTTCTTAAAATGGCCGCAGTCAAGATAAGCTTTTTCTTTGGAGATTGGACACATTTTACAGAAAAAGAAATTGACAGAACATTAATAAACCGGCTTGGTATGTTTTTCTTTCCCCCCACCTTTAACAACAGGGGGGTAAACTTTCCTGCATCTCAACTATCATCTCCCCCTAAAAACCAGGGATTTTGAATAGTATTGAGAGATCAATCTAGTAATAAATCTGTCAACATAGGGTAATTGCCTTGTGGTTTTTCCAACTAAGAATTTGATTTTTGCTCTGAGAATTTATTCTCTTTCAATCTGAAGTATTTGCAGAAAATAGAATTTGTTCAAAATAAATAAATAAAAATAAAAAAATAATTTAAAAAAATCATGTAATATAACTTTATAAATTTTTATAAGTGATAGAAAAATTTGTTTATTAAATGATTTAGAGAAATTTTCATTCATCAAAACGCATTACGAATATAATACATTCTTTATACATACATTCAGAGAATTTTGCTTCATATTCTTTTAACTTTTAGTTTAAAGAATTTTACTCGTATATTTAGTATTTGAAATGAAAATGGCAAGATATATTTATTGAGTGAATATATAGTTCTCTGATTAAAATAGATTATAAAAAATTATTATTTAATAATACGGTAATAATAAAAATACTACATTTATTTCAAAAAAGTATTATCTGTTATTAAAAATTTTTAAATAAAAAATTAGTAAGATTTTTTTTTTGTTTTGTTTCAGATTCTTGTTTTAAGCTCTGAAAATATTAAATAATCTTTTGTCAATATAGTAATATTGTAAGATATATAGTATATAGTAGTAATACTATTTTATAAATATACTAGCCGCCTTTGGTGGCCATTCGGTTCGCCAATCTTAATGTTCGTTAAAATTTTAATAATTAAATATTTCATGCAATTCCTACTTTAATAGCTTCGTCATCAAAATATTTTAAAACTTCAAATTTTGATAGTCATATAATTCACTCATAATATTATGAAGGCCTTTAGTCATAACGTAATATGTATCTCTCTAATTTTCTGTTAGCTGCCATAGAATTTATACTGTTGTGACATAAATCGTAAATATTTTTTTTAAAAGTAGCTAACGATTATTTTAATAATTATAAATTTTATTTTGTAAATAGTTGTGAAATTCAGATTGGCAACAGTGATATTTTTTGGAACTTTTAATTTGTTGTTTAAAAACGATGCTAGAATTTTGAATGAAAATAAGTTGATGTTAATTTGATAATATTATCTATAACGTAATAAGATTTAGTTTTATAGTAAGTTTGTCTGCATTTTATTTTTGTTGATGCACGAACACAACAATAATTTAAATTAAGGTGGAAAGGATTAATCTGCAATTAATATAATAATATTTTTTACTGAAACAAAGTATTTTTTTGTAATATGATTACTGAAAACAGTCACTGATCGCTTAAACTTTATAGACACTAAAGAATATATTTCTTAATTTATGTAATACTAGCCGCCTTTGGCGACCAGCCGGTTCACCAATCTTAATGCTCGTTAAAATTTTAATAATTAAATATTTTATGTAACTCCTATTTTAATAGCTTCTTCATCAAAATATTTTAAATCTACAAATTTTGATAGTCATATAATTCATTCATAATATTATAAAGGCCTTCAACCGTAACGTAATATGTATCTTTCTAATTTTCTTTTAGCTCCCATAGAATTTATGCTTTAAATTAAAGTGGAAATGGTTAAATTGCAATTAATGTAAGGAAATTTTGTACTGAAACGAAGCACCTTTTTTAAAAATATGAGTACTGAAAACAGAGTCGCTGAGTATTTAAACTAAACCTTAAGGGCACTAAAGAATATCTTTCTTAATTTATGTAATATCTCAATAAGTTTTCTACAAAATTTTCCCAGATTCATCATGAATTGATCAATTAATTAACAATGTTTAGTTTCAAATACATGAAACTCTATGAAAATAAAAAGAATCGTTTAAAATAATCGGTCGGAAACAGGTTAAGCCTTCAAAACGTTCGTATCCGTAGTCAACAATCAGAACACAATGCGCATGCGTGAATTTTTCTACGCCAATCGGGGTAACGCTATACAGATTAGAAATTTTTTTATTTCCTTTTTTCTGTTTTATTTTAATTCAAAAGTGCTTCAGAATGAATCCGAAAGTTTGATTAATTAACAATTTTTAATTTTAAATGCATTAAACATTAAGAAAGTAAACAGAATCGTTTGAAATAATCGGCCGAAAAATGTTAAGTCTAGCCTCATTTCTGTTGGAAAAAAAAAACTCTTACTCATTTGGCGATGGGGAAAATGAAGATTTTTTTGGCGGGAAAGTTAGTTTTTAATTAATAATTAAAATTCTAATTAAAAATTAAAAAAAAAGGTACCTCAGATCATATTCTCGACCTCCAAGGTATACATGTACCAAATTTGGTAGTTGTAGGTCAAACCGTTTGGCCTGTAGAGTGCCAACACACACATTGAGCATTATATAAGCATAGAAGATTAGCAACTTGAATATCTTTGACTTATTATCCTATTTTGAAATAATTTAAATAATAAGTTTTTAAAGTTTATTAAAATATTGAAATAAGAAAACATGTTACTCACAAAGTTACTCAAAACATGTTACTTATTTCTGATCAAAATTATCATTCTTTATTAGTAAGGGAATATTTTAAATAACAATTTCTTATATCATTTATAAACTTGTCACAAATTTTGTTAAAAATTACTTGTAGTCAGAATCAGAAATATTTTCATAAACCCATGCATTTCTGTTCCTACAAATATTACAATTAACCTTTCCTCCATTTAATTCCCTCGATGAAAGCAAAATTTCAATTGTATCCATTTTATTAAGTTACAGTATTATGATTTTTTTTGTGAAAATTCGAGAAAACTTGTAGATAAAAATGAGATTTATTTGCATGTATTGAGCAATCAAGAATTATTCCTTTCAGACCATTGCTTCCATGAAGTTCATGACTGAACAATTCAAATGAATTTCATAGGCAATATTTATTAGATGTTCCACTGCATATGAATTTCAAAAGATGAATGCACAATGAATAAGAGAAAAACAATCTAGAGTAAGCATTTTTTAATCATAACTTCAGCAACATTTAAAATACGTGATTGAAAAATAAGGTTTTTATTTCATTGCAACAATAAAAATCCTTACTGCAAATTTTTAACATTGATTAAAAAAAAACCCAATTATAGATATTAATGAATCTGAAATAGTTTTGCCAAATTGAGGAGCCTGAACAGAGTTCTTCATTTACAGATTCTTATCCTCCGGATATAAAAATTGGATGGGAAGAAAGTGGCTCATCAATGACATTATATTAAGAAGGTTGTGCAAAATCAGAGATGGTTTGAATAAATTATTAGTTAATATATATATATATATATATATATATAATAGAAAAACGAATAGGAGAAGCGTGAATTTTTACAATATAGAATTAATTGGCAAAGATGGGTCGGAGAATCAGGTTGGTGTGCTAAAACAACAAGTTATTGGAGGTCTCATGATGTTCAAATCTTCATATCATCTGCAACTTTATTTTTTATCAAAACACAAACAGCATTAACAAATAGTTTTTTTAAAAAAAACCAAAAGCTAATATTTTTATAAATTATTAATTTTTAAAGCAGGATAAAAATTTTAATTAAAATTTTCCCATGGTAACTTGAAGGAAAGTTAATTAATTTTAAATATCTATATTAATTCAATGTATTTAAGTATATTTTAAATCAATATATTTTATTATGGAAGTGCAATTAAATCTTCCTCCTTGTTGCTTCTATTCGTTGAACCTAATTTTTTTTTCTTTCATTGTTGATATCAAGATATGATCCAGGTTATTTATTAATGTTGAGTATGTTTCAACGGTTTGCTTTTATTAAAAGTTTTGTTATACTTCAGATAAAGCTCAATTGCAGAATCGAGCATTGGTGAACAATTTTTAAAGTTCGCACATTTTTGAAAATTGCTATTAGCCGGCCTTATGAGGTGCATTAGAAATAATTTTCCTATTAGAAATATTTTCAATAGTGCCTCATCAATAGCAGAATTTCAACTAGAATATAAAACAAATTTAATAAGAAAACCTACTAGCATTGTATTAGTAAACAGAGAAATTGAATTTTTTTTATTTTACTTTTTAGTCATGGATTATTATTAAATATATTAAGAAGTACATTTTTAAATGTTCTATGAAAGAATATAACTTCAATATAATAAATTTGTAGATCAAAAATAGTAAAGCACTCACTATATTTGACCTAAAATCTAAAACTGAGTAAATAGCAGATCTTAAAATACTTTTTTCATAGTTCATTACTATAATGCCCACATTTATTCTATAAAAATGATAGCACTTTCAGGAGAGAGAAATTAACCTTTTGGATCCCAGACTGATAAGTTTCAAGAATGGTAAAGATTAACAGAAATATTCAGAACATCCTCTCGGAATTTATTTGTGAATTGCTGAATTCTAAGCAAGGGAAAATATCCACCCTTTCAATGCAAGATTTGTACAGTATGCCTGGCACATGTTTTATACAACCCATCTTGCAACACAAATTTTTCTTGAATAGGTTGCTGTTGCTAGGTGTAACGCTTCTCTTTGTAACACAACTTGGACAACTTTTAGCACTAAATTTACCAACAATTTACTGCTCAATTTGGTCATAAAATTTCTATTAACAATGCGGACAAGTTGAAAAACTACTTTCACATAGAGAAACACATGCATTTTCTTACCAAATACCGACAATTGAATGGAACCGAGATCCATAGATTTAAAAAAAAAATACTCTTGTGATAATCTGCGAGAAGTTTCTTTTAAAACATATTGGACAGTGAAACGATAAACTAACCATGGCAGTAATGAAACAGAATATTTTAAATTTACACTACATGAAGCCAAATCTTCAACATTATTCCAAACAAAAAGGAATGATTGTATTATGTCTTTATTGAAAGTAGATAGTAAAAGTAGAAGCAAATTTTGAATCTGTGCAGGGTGGGTTTATGTGCTGCTCCATGTTTTCAGGTATATCATATGCAGTCTGTTATTTAAATAGCCTTACATGTAATTGTAATGAGTGAAATATTGTAAAACCTGCGTATAATCACATTTATCTTTTAAATATTAAATTTATGCCTTTTTATAAATTTTATCTATATTTTGTTTCAGTTTTGCTATATTTTGAATCCATATTTTTTTTCAGTATTTATAGTTTTATGCTAATATTCTCATTTTTAAGAATTCTGGAATTTTTAAGATACATGGAATTTGATTGCTATTTTCTATTTTTGTCATTTTACAAAAAAAGTGTACAAATTATTTTTGATGAAAAATGTTTAATAATCATTTAATTATTTTTTAAAAATATTTCTAGTAAAATATAAACAGATTTTATTCTGTACTCTATGTTTTATATTTATTATTCTTATAAGTTTTATTATACTTAAAATGTCTTCTAGAAGACATTTAAAAATATTTATATGCTAGAGTTTATCAGCAACTTTGTTGCACATATATAGAAAACTGTGTCACCTGTTCGATAGTACCTTTTATTATCATGTAAATCAATTCTCATTATGAAGTTCTGAATTCGCAACATTAAGTTGTGATAAGTTCAAACTATTAGCAATTGTATCAGCCTTTAATGCATTTATTTATTTTCATTAAATAGCTAATACTGTTTTAATGCAAAACAATAATTATAATTGCACAGATACATTTATTCATTCCTTTCTTCAATATAAATAAATGTTTCTATAATAGTTTTCCATTTTATTAAATATATTTTCCATTTTTCATGTGCTGAACTTTTTTTAATAGTCTTTATTATTACTAAGTAATTTTTTTTTAAAATCATTTGCGCTTTTCGCAGCCCTACACAAGTCACAAAACTTCCTTTCATTTGAATATAATTTTAAAAATCGATTTTAAATATATATTGATATTATAATTATATATTTTAAAAATCTAATTTCCAAAGAATATTTTTTATACTTATAAAAGAAAGTTTTTTTTTTCCCATTTCCTGCCTGAGCCAAAAAAAAAAAAAAAAAAAGAGGAACAAAAATAATATGTAAAAAGCGCTTGTATTAAACTATAAGGAAATTAAAAAAAAACACACACACACACACATTAAACAATGAAGAAGAATAGCAACTACTTTTACCAATATACTTTAAATTAAAAGGTTTATCAAAAATAATTAAAAACACTTTTACCAAAGCTCACTTTAAACAGTAAAAAATAAATAAATAATTAGATCCAAAAGTTTTCAAATTTACCTTTCATTTCGTATTAAATTCTTGGTGAAAATCTGCATACAAAACATAAGCAATATTTAAAGTTACATTTATAAATAAATATTTGTCTCGCTTCAGGGATGCTTAAGATAAAAAAATATATATATAAGAAATTGTTTATATTTTATTGCATTTCATTAAAGGTATCATCAAAAGTTCAAACATATTTTTTTTAATATCTTATCAACCAAATTCAAACCCCCTTTTTGCAAACTAATCACAATCATTAACCGTTATAAATCGCTGTAAACATGAGTAATTTCCTACCTTTAATAAGTATAATAGTTTTTGCTTGGATGCTAAATTCGCTGGGAAATAATTAAATATTCCAATCAAAAATGAAGCACACAATTCATATCGACAATCGATAATGCAATCACGAATTCTTATGAAGAACATTATTTCTCCTCCTCGGGAATTCATTCCCTAAAGTGGTGGGACCATCCATGTTCGGCAAAAACCACAAATGACCTTAACAAGCAGATGTCCCTCCTCATTTATTATATTTCAGGGGGTAGGCATTAACGATTTTCTACATCCTTGCCGGTAGCAGATTTTAATAGCAACTTTCTACTTTCCAGCCGATTTTCAAGAGATTCGTTGGAGCGATTTTCTACGTTCCAGCCGGTTAAAGAGTTAAAATATGTTTAGTTAAAAATAAGAAAAATTATGAAAAAAACATTTAGATTACTATTGTTGGAAAGGTAAGTTTTTGAATTTAAAATAGTATAAAAATCAGTTTTATGCACCATTTTCTGAAGTTGTAGTGGAAAAACACCAAAATGTGCTCGATTTTTTTTAAATGAAACTTTTAATTAAAATATCAAAAATATTACTCCCAAGATCAGTAATCCTACCTTCTAATGTCTGTATATGTACAAAATTTCATATATGTGAACTTAGTGTATGCTATATCTGAAAGGAGTAAAATAACCTTCTGCTGATGTGATGCAGAAGTTTGAAGAGTGTTTTGCTAGTTCATGTGCTGTCCTTTTAATCTAAGTGCAATTCAGAATTATGAAATCTTCTCCTAAATAGTGTTCATCCTGCTTTAAAATGGGATTTTAATGTAACTAACTAAACTTTCTGAGTTTAGATTGACTTAACAATGACTTTTAAGCATTTCCTCCTCCCATAACCAATCTGTAGAAAAAAAGTTGCTTTATACTTCCTGTTCTACTGTATCAATATGTGTAAGATAGTTAGATTAATTGCAGTATGTGATTAAAAAGGTGTACAAATTTTATCTTCTAATGATTTGAAAGTGGGAAAATACTTTATTGTTCCTTTTAAATTCTCCATTTTGTGATGTATCTTGATATGATATAAGAAGATGAAACTTGATTAATTAAATTAATTTAATGTATAATCTAAAGTTTAAAATTTTTTCAACATTTTAAATTTTTTTTTAATGCAACACTTTCTGAAATGATTCTGCTACATAATTTTAATTAATTTTTTATTAATATTTAAAAATTATCAAACTTGGATTTTTTTAAAAAATATATTTATTTATTATGTGGAATGTATGTGTTTTTTTACCATCTCCACTTGACATGTTTCTCTTTTGAGATTCAATTAATGATACTTGTTCAATTTTATGCAAAATTTTTGTTATTTATTAAAACAGTTCTGTGAAAATAATATATGAAATGTATTAAAAATTCTTAAAAACTTGTACATACATAAAAAAAAAAAAAACTTTTGGAATTTTAAGGTGATGTAGCAATAGTTTTTTTGTATTATAATAATTTTTTAATAATGATTGAAAACTATATGGAAAATAATAATACTGTCTATTATAATTAATTAAGGAACTATTGTGGCATGTCTCAATTTTTTTTACTTGCATATCCTTTAATCTATCACCACTAATCCACCTATCATAATCCCTTGCATCATGTATAATTACAAATATCTGTTATGATTAATTTTGAATTAAAGAATTATTTATTATATCTATGTGTTAATGTGGAAACATTTTTATTATTTACTATTAGTGCAAAAATTCTGCATATTGATAATATTTTCATTTAATAAAATTAAAAGCTACATAAATGCATTTAATTGGAGATTCTTTGGTAGTAGTCAATAATTTAGAATCTGGTTTGGAAGATAACAATGAATTTTTCATAATGAAATATATTTAGGATTGAAAATGCCAATTATTATAACAGCTTTTTGTTTATATTTTTATATGAAATCTATCTATCAATATTCAATGCTACATATTTTCTCCATGAGCCCTGTGAGACTATTTCATGTACACCTTAGGGTATGCATACTGTGGGTTAAGAAATGCCGAACTATTGCATTTTGTGAAATTTGTATTATTTTAAAGTAGAAAGAAAAATTTATTTCAATTTTTTAATTAACAGTTTACAAGTTTTCCATTATATAATTGACTTTTAAAATTTTGATAAATTTTTGCCTTAATTTAAAAAAACATATAACATTTTAGGTAAAACTTTAGCATATGCCATACCAATAGTACAAAAGCTTCAAAGTATGCAGCCTAAAATCAAACGATCTGATGGTGTCTATGCTTTAATCATTGTTCCAACTCGTGAGGTAATATGCAAATTGTATGAATACTTAATTGCAATTTCATTCAAATATTGAAGTATATATTTTTTAAAAATTATTTTTATAATATATTTTATACTTTTTAGTTAGCATTGCAGTGTTTTGAAATATTCTCTAAGCTCACTAAGGTAAGGAATTTTTGTAATATGTTCTTTCTTTTTAAAAGTATTTTTGAAAGAATTTGATGCTGTCTTTAATCTTGAATTGTTGTAATGTCATACTTAATTTAAAATTTTATTGATTTAGTATGATTTATGTTTAATTAATTCACCCATTAATTTTTAATTTTGTAATTTTATTCTAATTTTAAGATTTTTTTTTTCATGGCTAGTCATTTACATGGATTGTTCCTGGATATTTAATTGGGGGTGAAAAGAAAAAGTCTGAGAAAGCTCGGTGAGTGAAGTGAATTTTTATTTTGTTTATGTAAATTTTAATTCTGTTTATTCATGTAAATTTAATACCATTTTAGAAAAAAATTGTTTCATGCAAAATATTAAAGGAATATTTTAATCAACATAATGGTTATTTCATTACCTAAATGCTATTAAATTTATCCAAGATTTAATTCTGTTTTATTTAATACTAAAGACATTTTATTGCAAATATAACTTTTCAGTATTGAACCTAAATGAGATAATATTTTAACTTTTCAGTTTGAGAAAAGGTGTCAATATACTAATTTGCACTCCTGGTCGCTTACTGGATCACCTGGACCACACAGCTTGTTTAACATTGGACAAAATTTTATTTCTTGTCATAGATGAAGCTGATAAGTAAATATGTCATTTTTTAAAAAAAGAAGAGAGAATTTCAAAGTGCATTTATTTTTTAATGACATTGTTTTGTAAACCAAAATTTAGTGCAATGTGTTATTTACAAAAAGTAAGAGTAATATTTTCTACTAACAATAATCTTGAAGAAAATAATTTAGATGAGTTTAATAATACTGGCCTTGACTGAAATAATTTTTGTGTTTTAAAAATTGATTTCATATTATACATAGAAAGATTTTTTTTTCTTCCTCTCTTCATAAAATTTATTTCAAAAAGTATTATAGAATTAATATAATGTAAAATGTTATTTTTGATCAATATATTTTATTAACTTGACTTTTTGAAGCTTTAAAAGTGCATTTATATCCAGTAACTTTTATTATCAATTGATCTAAAAATTTAAGATTGACTTTTTTTGTATAGGGCATTGTTTTAAAATGTGCTATGTAAGGAAGTTAATCTGTTTCATATTTAATTATGGTGAATAGTTTCTAGAAAATTTAATCTTCTTTTAGAAAATTTTACTCATTTAAAAGATAAGTTTATTCAGATGATTTAATTTTTTTAGGTTATATGAACAAGGCTTTGAAGATTCAGTTGCAAAAATTGTATCAAAGTGCTGTAAAACTCGTCAGTCTGTTCTTTTGTCTGCTACTTTATCCAAAGGTAATTATTGTGAAAGTACTATCTACATGTAAATTTTAAATGTTGATTTTGCATAATTATACACACTATTCCTTTTTAGCAGCATATTCTGTGACTATCATTAATATGTTATTCCATTTTATATTAAGGTAACTGAATGGCTGTTTTTATATTATGATTTTAATGGAACAAACAAGCTCAGAAATCTTTAATTTTAAACAGAAATTTAAAATTTTATGCTTTGTTTTGTTATGTTTACTATGCTGGTTAAAATATAATTACAATCAAATTTGAATTTTATAAGATTAAATTAGAATCTACGGGTATATTATTCATCCCCTGGACTTACATACTTAGACAAATTATCACCTTCTTTTCTGTTTTTTTAAATCCATTAATCTTATATAACAGAGTGGGATAATATAGAGAGTAAGGTGGGAAATCATGAAGGCTATTGCTGTTCACAAGTTTGAATGCCCCCAACCTCTATGTAAAGTGATGCAGTATGGCAAGATGTGCTTTGTAATATAATAAATGAAATTGAGCAGGTATTTTGGACATTCTCCTATCTACTGACCACATAAAAAAAAATTGCTTCATATCTACAATTTTGCCAATGTACCTAATTTTATTTATTAAAGGCATTATGCTCTTAAACTACTATATTCACATAGACACAAATATACAGATAAACAAAACATCACTCCTATGGCAAATTTGTCCAAAATATAATATAGAACTTGATAAAATTTGATACCAAATTTCATTCACATAGTTCTTTTTGTTTATAGTCTTCACATGTATAGGGACAAATGGAGAGGCAGACTTCCTTTTTGCTGATGTCATCAACAAATTTTGTTTGAAATTTAAGTTGAGCTAATATACCATATTTTATTAGTGCAGCACATTGCATTTTATGTTATGTTCAGGAATTAAATAACAGAAAGCTATAATCCCAAAAAATTTATTTTTCAGACAGAAAGGTCTGAAATGTGAATGCTCATTAAAATCTTAAGATTGAATTTTTTAATGATTACAATATTTTTAAAATACATTTTGCATATAGTGAAAAAAAATGAATCATTGTTCCAAAATATAGTTTTACAAAATTTAAACTTAAAATTCATTCATAGATTTTTTTGACTGAAAAATTGAATGTATTAGTGTCTTTTGATTACATTTTTATTATAAATTTCTTAAGAATCTCTCCCCCTCCCACAATTTTTTCATCAGTGCATTTAAAATATTTTTAGATTGAAAATTATGAGGCTGATTTTTAAAAGACTTTGAAAGTAAAGAAAACTGCATGACTTTTTTCGTATTTTACAACTGAACATGAATAATTCCTGTTCATGCGTGGAAGTGCTCAAAATCATGTCTTTTAAAACCTGATGTTTTGTTCTCAATTGCATTGTCTATATGATTGTTGAGAATTGATCAAACATTATCAAATGCATTTGTCAAACCACAAAGTAATTTGAAACAATGCATTGAAAATAACTTAATATTAGTATTTAACTAAATCCCTTATATACTTTAAATGTATATGTATGTATATTGGGAAGTTGTACTTTTTTGTATGCAAATAGAATTGTGAGATTTTTTTTCTGTCTCAGAGGAAATGATTCATGAAATTTTCTTCTAGATTGTTACTTGATCAAATAGTGTTTATCTTTTCAGGGGTTGAACAGATGGCTGGAATGAGCCTTTCACAACCAGTTCATGTTGGCTCTCTAACTTCACTTGAGGAAGATTCTGATGAATCTCATGAACTAGCAGTTCCTAAGCATTTGAAGCAGTTTTTAGCGGTGGTCCCTGCGAAATTGCGTTTGGTCTCTCTCTCTGGTTTTATTATTAACAACTGCTTGAAATTTGGTTTTAAAGGTCTCATTTTCATGTGTTCCCAGAACTCTGTGGATTTCCACTATTCCCTCTTTGGAGGTGTTCTGGCTCCTGTTCTTGAGCACAAACAACACATATGTAAGTTTTACAGACTTCATGGAAATATGAAACAAGAGGTAAACATATTCTTATCTATATGTTTATATTATTTATGTTTAAGGGAGAAAATGTTAATCTGTATCTGTGGCTATTGAATCAGTGTGAATATGTTGCATTATGGTCATGAAATTTGTCCCCCAGTTTGGATGCTTTTTGTATTTATTAATTTGTTATTGTGGTTTTGATTACTCCTATATTCATCATACCATAGACATCATCATTCAGAAATTGATTGCATATTATATATCATCTGTCAAAGAAAATGCATGTCTGCAATTTTAGACAAGTCTATCGAATTTAAAGCCATGGAATTTGTTGTATCTGAAATAGATCATAGATAGCTGTATTTGAAACCTAAATTTAGAAAGACCTTATTTAATATTGTACATTATTTTAAGTGAATTTTTCAGTGTTCCCCTATCAAATCATTTCTTAGGATTTTAATTGGTTTTAGTGGATTGCATTGCTTTTGCAGTAGATATTTTGATTTTATTGCCTCCTTTTTGAATGCTTCTTGGTTTTTATTTATTTGTTGCAAGTAATATGTACATAATATCATATGAAAGGGAAAAAATAAATGTGCAAAAATATATTTTTTTAATATTATTTTTGTTTTGTTCTCGTTATTGTATTCTCTTCTGTGATTCCACTGACATTCTCTCTTGGCGGAGGTGACAGCTTTGGATACTGTTAGTATTTGTGCATTCTTATAATATTTGAATAATTTTTTCTCAACTGTGTGTATGTCTGTTTTCATAAAGATTAATATACACTGTGTAATCAGTCCCTTTGATTACCCACAAAATTCTATGCAATTTATTCTCCACTGACACTTAACCGCATCCATTGCTACCTGCACAGTAACATCATCTTCCCTATTTTGAGACTTAAAATGCAGATTCAAACCTGTTTATTGCATTTCAAAACAATATGCATCTTTATATGGTTAATAACAAATTCAGAAATATATTTTGTTAAGGACATATACATAATATGGCTGTAAAGGGGTTAATGAACATAATTGTTTCAAAGACACATGTTAGTTATTTGAATTAAACTGATCATTCAGCTACTATGAATTTTTATGGATTTGCTTTTATGGATTGGATTTCTTTCAAAATTAGATTTTTTTATAGATTTAAATTTAATGTTAATGTTAAAAGTAAATTTAAGTAACATATAGTATTTCAAACTAAAGTAATCTTAAAAAGAAATTCAACATTTTGCTATATAAAACTTAAAAGCAATTTCAAATAGACTTAAATTTTCTGCATTACATAGAAAAATCATGGAATTTCTTATGATACATGCAGAAGATACAAATACAAAGTTAATTTTGTAAATTTTAAAAATTAAAAAAAATCTTGAAGTAATGTTTGGAAATTTAAATAATATTTTATTTTGTTGTTGTTTCTGATGGCACTTGTCATAGTCATCACTTGTCGCTGACTTTAGAAGTCAGTGATTTAAAGCCAAGGGTGCGTCTCATGTTTTTTTTTCAATAGCGCCATCTAGGGCCAAGAGTACGACTTAGCTACACACACATCACATCCCTTTTTACAGGGCGGACTTCATTTATGCATTTCATTCACTCATCCACAGATTGTAATTTAGTCCTGAATCAGAGAACAATCACCTCTGATCCAATACCGCCAGTGGTATTACTCTTGATATGGAGGACTTTGTGACCATGACAGATTTATACATGCACCAGCCACCACACACACGGAGAGTCTTCGGCTGGTGGGGTTTGAACTCGCAACCCGAGGGAGGCTAATCCAACTCCCTTCCAACCAGGCTATCCAGGACCTTATTTTATTTTAAATATATTTAAGTGTCAAATGGAAGCGAAAATCCTGTAAATAATGCATAAAATCTTGATACTGTGAGACTTCTCAAAGTTACTCAGCTGCAAAGAAGTTGCTTATTTTCCTAATTTGACAAAAGTGTTAGACACCCTGTATTATGAAGAAAAAAAATTTGTTTATATTTCCCTTGTTTTTGATTTAATAATATTATTAGTCTTTTTCAATAAAATATTGTCAGAAGCTTTTATAAAAATTCTGAGGCTGAAAGCCAATCATGCATCTCTAAAATAAGAATAATAATATATGCAATTGTCAGAATCTTTTTACAAAACGATTTGTATATTCAATAAAATCTTTTTCAGCATAGAAGTTTATTAAAATATTGCATGAATGAAAAGAATCGCATTCAAACAAAATTAACTTTCTGTGGTTAAAAATATATTAGGTATTGTTCAAATTAAGTTAGTATGGGCTTTTTGAATAAACCTAACTATTGATGCATTTAAAGGAGAAAAATAAAAACAGATGCTAGTTGGATTAATTTTTTTTACTTCTAAGTTAGGAAATATGCTACAATAATGCTTAATAATACAATAATGCTTCTTAATGCCTCTCATGAATGAATGCCATTTTAACATTTTAAAATTTCATGTGACATTTTTAACATTTTATGTTCTTCATTATCACTAACAGTTGGTATTACCAGATCATTCAAATTCTCATTTACTATCTCTGTAACAATTTGATTTGTGCCTCTTCCAAATCTGAAATTTTTTTTATCTTTTGAAATTTGTGTGATTTCTGTAGTTTTATTTACAATATGGTAACACGACTGATGGTCTTGAGCATACTCAAAATAACTAATCCTGCTGGGCAGATTAAATAGAAATATTTAAGAAAATGTGTATGTATAAAATTGTATCCGACAAATTCATGCTCAGTAAAAGGATAATGCCTCTGAAAATTTTCACTTTCAGGTTTATTACCTGTTTTAATTACTTAGTTTTGCTTTGTTGTTGGCAAATTTGTTACTGTTCTTTGAACCTTTTGTATTCATCTGCTTTTGTCTGCTTTGACACCAACAAATGACATGTCACCTTCTATATAATTTTCAGCTGATGCCCTAATCTCTGATTTGCTAAGTACATGTATAAGTGTAGTATATATGTTTACTTAATGACTGAAAAACAGGATTATACTGATTAAAATCTATTATTGTAGGAAAGAACAGAAATTTTCACTGCATTCAGGTCAAATAAAGAAGGAATTTTACTGTGCACTGTAAGTGTAAATTTTGTTTTCAGTGTAGATTCTTAGTGTTGTAGTCTGCATTTTTTTTATATCTTTATTGTTAAATCTTGAAATTATTTTGTTCTTTGTTTTTACAATTAACACTTTAGCTTTTTGTATCATTTTTTTTTTGCTGCCTAATTTTATTGATAAGCTAAGTAAATTAAGCATTTGTCAAAAATGTTTGCATTTGATGTATTTTGTTTGTATTATATAATTGTTGCATTTCTAATGAGAAAATTAACTTAAGAGATGTTTTTAAAAAATTATTGTGAAGTATAGTGTATTACATCACTAATTTGTCAGTAGTTATCTTATTGTTGCTACTAGCCTTTTATTTTTGTATGCCTTACACTAAAGATGTGCCAATTTTCGATTTATCGAGAAAAAAAATCCCAATATTTTTTTTAAAAAATCGATTTTTCGATGCCAATTTTTAAAAAAATATCAATCCATGGAAAGCATAATCATGCATAATAGTTCACAATAAATCGCGGTACAATAGATCGATATTTATAATTAATTTGCGTTTTCGATTTCGTTTTAATTACCGGTTAGTGTTTATTTTTGTTACTCTTCATTCTTTTTCACCTTCATTTTTGTTAATATTTCTAATATTATACCATTATGGAAAAATAATTGCAGTTATCAGGTTGTCCTTTGTTTAATCGCTAAATATTCATCTTCAGAAGTAAAAGCTAAAAGGATTTGTTCTGATTAAATGCACAGTTTTATTTGCTGCTCGCATTTTCACATTTAAGCATACTTGCATAAAGAAAAAGAAATTCCATTATACTTTCGCTTTCGAGTAGCAGATCACGATAAATCGCGATACAGTAAATCGATATTCACAATTAATTTACGTTTTCGATTTCGTTTTGGTTACTGGTTAGTTTTTATTTTTGTTTCTCTTCATTCTTATTGATCTTCATATAAAATTTTTGTTAATATTTCAGAGAATACTGTCATATTCTAATATATAAAAAACGCTATGTTATAAATTGTAACATGCAGACATTGCTTTGGCATTGACACACTTCATTAAAGGGATTTAAAAAAATATTTTTGAATTTTTTTTATTCAAAAAAGAAAAAAAGACAAATATTTTTACTATATAAGTTGAAACCTCCTTTTATTTGGAGTCATCCTAATCAGTTAATATGTTAAGAGATGCTATTTATAACATAATAATTTTAATTAAATAATGATATCACGATATATCGAAATGTGTTGGACGATATATCGCGATGATGAAGTTCCGTCATCATCCAGCCCTATTATACACTCAAAATTTAATCTTGATATTGTATGATTTTTAAGTGATGTATAAAGAATAAAGATCAAAATTATATAGATACTTGAAGAAAACTTTCTTAATTTTGCCATATTTTCACTGCTTTTCTTCTAATGTAAATAAATAAATAAATAAAAAGTACCAGATGTTTCAAATTAAGTGAGTTAACCTCAAAATCAATAGAAAGCAGTGTGAATGAGAATTTATAGAAAGATTTAATATTTACAGTTTTATGAAATTCATTAGAACTTTTGTGATATTTTTTTATGCTTCCTTTTAACAGTCTCTTTCATATTTCTTTGGCACTTTAAATGAATAAAGTGAATCATTAAAGTAATCATAAAAGCAAATTTTGTGCTCCTTATAATTTGAGTGTGATTGCTGTTACCTTATTTAATGCACTCATCCTCCATAAAGAAAGTTTATCCCATTGTAAGAGCCCAACTCTTGACCTGATGATTTTCTTAATTTTTATTTAAATTGACTGCTAGACAAGAAGTTTCAAAGAGGAACAATAAATTTGACTTGAAATCAAAGCTCTACAGAATTATGCCATTTTATTATTGCAAACAATAACAAGGTGGTAGTTAGAAAATTACTTGTAATATTTACTAAAAAGTTCTTTTTCAATCCTTTTATCTTAAAAATATTATTAGGGATGGGAAGAGCCTTTCCACTACCATCCTTCAGACAGTATAAGAAGATTGTTTTAAATATAAACTAAGTAATAAATAAATGCAAGAAATTCCTGTTTGTAACTGACATTTCTAGATTTTTTACTTATGTGGGATGTTATTAATAGGTTACCATAATATATATTTCCTTGACGATCTAAATATTTTTCTGTATAAAAGTAAATATTGCTTCATTATTGTATGAAAAGTCAAGAATATCTCATTTTCATGTATATGAATTATTGATTATTAAAAGAAATTGATCTTGGCTTTTATTTTGTATATGAGTGTTTCATTTCTGTAGTTGAATTGGAACTTTATAAAGTATTTTATATAGTATTTTAATGATTTTCTTCTTGAACTTTTTAACTGTTAACAGAATTCCTTGGTATAACATGTTTCATTATAATCCATTATTAGAACTTGTTTTACCTGTCAATCAAAACTGCATGAAATATTTTAGGATGTTGCTGCTCGAGGTTTGGATTTACCATCTGTAGACTGGATTGTCCAATATTCTGCACCATCTTCTGCCGAGATCTATGTCCACCGCATTGGAAGAACAGCACGTATTGGAAAGAAAGGAAATTCCCTCATGTTTTTGCTTCCATCAGAGAGTAAATTTTCAAATTTATTGGCAGATTATAAAATTAAGTAAGCTCTTTTGTGATTTTTATATTTCATTGTCTTTTTAAAAAAGTTTTTAAAATGCCTCATTATGTGAATTATCGGAAAAAAATTGTGCTATCTTCATATAAGTAAGTCATTAAAGGTATGTTTTCTTGTAACAACCTATCATATTTGAGATTGTTAATATTTAAGAGAAGGAAAGAATACTGTAAACTTTTAAAAATATATAATTTAACAAAACATTCTTCTAAGTAGAAATTAATCGAAACTTTGCAGTTTTTATGCCATTTTAAAATTCAAAAAATTAAATTTTTATTGGTATTAATTAAATTTATTTAAAAATTTTTCAGTTTACAAAATTAATATTTTAGCATAATTTCTTAAAATGCATGCTTTATATAACAAAATTTAAATCAATTTTATCTATTTGTCTTTTGGCTTAAGGTCACCAAGTTGTAAGTTTTTATTTTATTTGTTTATTTTTACTGTTTTTTACAGTTTAAAGGGAAGGAAATTTTTTTGTGGTAGATGCATAATTAGATTTTCGGTATATGATGTGTGATTATTAAAAATGCATATTAAATGAATGAGCTAAGATGAGAGGTATGTGAAATGTGAACGATTTTGAAATAAGGAAATTTAAATCCTGATATTGAGAAGATTTAATTAAAAATAAAACACACACACTGTAAAAAGTAGTGATAATCTGCAGCCTCTATCATATAAAGTAGTTTTAAATATTCTGCAGCAATTTTTTAATTATGTTATCTCTTATAGCATTATTCAGTTTTTATTTATTTATTTTATTTTAGTTTTGAGCAGATCCCATATGATCAATTTTTGCAATCTTTGCACCTCATTGCTGATGTACTTGATGTGAAAGGAAAGGTATGCATAAAAAAATTATTTTTTTATATTTTTTACTTTTATTATCCAAATGTAATGATTTATTATGCCGGTATCCTGGCCGGTAGTCCTTCTTTCCTGTGATCTGGACATCCAGGGTTCGAGTCATGGTTTGGACATGGTTGTTTTTCAACCTGTGTTTTATCTGTGAGGTGTGTGAAAGAGCCTTCCCTCCTCCCGTAAAAAAAGATGTGTAAGTGAGTGTGTGAATGTCATCTTCATGTGAGCTATAAGTTAGACTTCTGCCCTTGGGTGCTCAGGGGTCTTTACCCTCAGAAGCTACTGCATCTCCTTTCTGTGGTAATGCGGATACGACATCATCATTATCAATGAAGTATTATGCAAAAAGTAGCGTCATATTTAAAAAAAAAAAAAAGTGAATTGTACTAATGACTAATGCAGTGAAGATTTCAAATAATAATTATTTTGTAGTATATTTATTCAGGAATCGGTAGGTGTTTTAATAATTCAACCTTTTTAATTGTTAAAATTTTATTTTTCTGCTTATTTTCTGAATAATTATATATTTAATCTGTCCAATACACATTTACAATGCATTGTACACTTGCAGAAAAGGAGATTAAAAAAAAAAAGATAAAATTTTATGTTTGCTGTTTAAATATAGTAGATTAAAACCTATAAACTTGGCTTAGATTAATAGTTATAATTTTTGAATGATATTTATTGGCTGTTATGTCATAAATTCAATCTAATGACTATGCAAAATTATTTAATTTTCTTAATGCATCATTAATAATCCTGCTTTCAATGTGTAGAAAAATTGATTTGGAAAATGATTGTATATACTTTTTTTTGTTCTGCTGATTATTTATACTAATGAGAAATTAAAAATTTTATTCCATCTAATATGGATCCATACATTTTATTTAGTGCACCATGGAAGATTGTGCTACTGCTTTGCAAACTTTGTATGAAAAGGAAGTTTATGAAGAAAATGAATTACATCAAAATGCAAAGGATGGTGAGTTTTCTAATTTTCTATTACAATTAATAAATGGTTTATGTATCTCTAAAGCATATAATTGTTTTTAATTTTGCTTGTAATCATTTAGGAGTTCTTTTAAATTATATAATTTATAATCTTATGTATTATCCCCATATATTGAATTTCCACATGTCAGAAATATTTGAAAATGGAACATTTCCCATAATACTTGGATTTTCATTAAAAGACGTCTCTCTGTATCCATGAAAATTTTTATATAAGAAACAAAAATTTTTAGATAAAAAGTTATCTATAGTTATTGCAGTCAATTTCATTCACATAAAAGTAGTATAAATTAACAAAAAACTGTTTGAGCTATTCTTTCTGCATTATCAATTAAGAGATGACTTGAAATTTGTTTATAGAGAACATAAAATATTTGTTAATTTTGTGTAAATATTTGCAAATTTAATACATATGTGCACATTTTTTAAAAATAAATTTCGTTGATAGTTTTAAATATTCCTTTACTCTGAAAAAAAACCAAAACACCCTGGTTTTTAGTAGTTATATATATGTGTGTGTGTGTGTGTATATATATTTATATAGTATATATATGTATATGAATATATATGTATATATATATGCATGTGTATGTATATGTATATGCATGTGTATGTATATGTATATGTGTGTATATATATATATATATATATATATATATATATATATATATATATATATATATGATATTTTTCCTTAATCTTTAAGTTCAATCTATACTAGTTTGACTGTTCTTTTGTTTGTGGATGATATCTTTATATTACTTTTATAATTTTTTAAATCTCAAGCTCAAGATTAAAGTGAATTTAAATGCTTATCGCATGACCATACTACTACTGTAAAAAGCCTTTTCAGCAAATATAATCAAGCTCACAATTTTATTTATACTAATTCAAATTCCTACTGATGGAAAAAGTTTTATTTTGCTTCTTCCTGATATAACTTGTTACTTCTAAAATGGCAACAAAATATAGAAATCGATTACTTTGTATGTGCCTTGTATACTATCTTCTCACTTTTTTATTGAAATTCAGTGCAATATTATTATTAATTTTTTCATTTGCCTTTTAACCTAAGAGGATGTCATTTAATGTTGTTTGAATTTTTGATTATTTTCAATTTTGATTTTCTAAGTATTAAGATGTAAAAATGTTAGATAATTTGTAATAGATATAGATAGATAGATTTGTAGATAATATAATCAAAAACAGACTTGTTTTTGTATGATTGTTTTAACTTAAATGTAAAAAGTTTGTGTTGCATTGTTTTAATTCAATATAATCGATTTTAAAATTATTACTAAATAAAAAATATATTTCAAATAAGTAATGTTAGCTTAAAAAGTAAGATAATGAAACATAGTATTATTTGTAACATTTATTAATAATCTTATTTTGAGAGTTATATGACAATTTTTTTTTGATGTTACAAAACCCGAATTAAATGAAAGCCAATTAATTCATAATGTTAATTGTAAAATATATTCTTGTCTTTCTTTTACTTTTGTTTGCATTTTTTTTAATAAATGATTTTATGAAAATTTAGTATTGACACATGAAATTTAAAAACAAATATAATGTAGAAAATCAATTTCCTTTGCATCTAATTATTTACCATAACATCTAATTATTTTTTATATCTAATTATTTAATTTACATCTAATAAATGTTTTTGTGCGATAGAATGATTCATAATACTGATTCCTTCTTGAAAAATACATTAATTCTTCAATCAATATTTTTTAAATGCTTGTTTATTTGTTTATTTTTATTGTGATGGCAAAAATGATAAATAAAATAAAAGTTTATTATACTGAAATTTTGTATAATTTAATTCATTTATGCATTTGAGAATCATTTGCCATTTTAAGGTTCTCTATTACAAACTATGGCAGTTTTAAATTTGTAGAGTATTTTGCAAAGCTGATATCAAGTTATTTTAAACCAAAGTATTTGTTAAACAATAATTAGTGTGTGAAGTTTTTAATTAGATTTGTTTTCTATTATATTTCTCAAAAATATTTATATTGTATCTCAAATACAATATTTTAGAGATGAGTCAAGTCATCTGTTCACAACTCTATTAAGAATGTTATGCATGATTTTATTGTATTTAATTAAAGAAAAATGTTAATGATTTGTATCTCTTATTTCAGCATTTAGTAGTTATGTGCAATCCTATGCCTCATATCCAAAAAATATTCGGCACATTTTACCTTTCAAATCTCTTCATCTGGGTCACATTGCTAAAAGTTTTTGTCTGCGTGAAGCTCCCTCTTCTCTAAATGCAGCTCTACCTAATCAGAAATATTCAAGACCGAAGTAAGTATTTTTTTTCTTTGTATTAGAACAAATTTATTTATTTATGAAATTTTTTTTCGCTCTATGAATTGATTGATTTTGTATAAATTATCAGGTTTTTGCTTATATTATTTTTGATGAAATCACTCATATATATATTAATATTTTAATCTAGTTTTATTTTCACTGTTCATGATAATTAATGTGTATTAATTTCATCAGTTTAAATTTATTTTTGTGCCGTAAATTTATGATAAATTAAAAAGAAATTCACATAAAAAATTTTTGGTATTTATGTTACAAAATATTTAGTTAAATAAATTACTACAATTTAAATACATTAAAAAATCATTAGAAAAAGATTTATTTTGTTTAAAAGAAGTTGGTATATACTATTTTACATGCAAAATCTGTATAATGAATGTTAATGAAATTGTAATGCAAAATGAAGTTATGAAATTGAATTTTAAAAAATAATAAGATTTTATATATTTTTTTCACAGCAAAAATATTGTTTTCAAGGAGGGGGGGAAGTGAAAAAAATTACTGAAATTGACAATACATTCAAAACAAGAGAGAGAGAAAAAAATTAAATTAAAATGCTTGTTGCAAACAGTATAATTTAAATTCTGTAAAAATAACTCCCATGATTCTTGGAATGAGCTATATGTTTGCCTCTGAAAATAGAACAAGTATTCAGTTTAAATGATGAAATAAAAATCTTTGTATGTTACTTAAAATAATTAATATACTAGCTGGTATTATTATATTTTAATTAAAAACATCCAGCAGAGTGATTTTAAATTGAAGCAACTGTACCAATAGTCATCATTTTTAAAAAAATGAGATTTATGATGTATAAAACAAGTAAAACGTTAATATGTTGACTACACCCTTCATCTAAGATTTTTGTTTTAGGGTATATGACTCGCCCATGATTCATATTTGAATAAAGTGTTTAGGAATAATGGGGTACATGTCCATTTTTAACCCTCTCACCCAGCTCAATTTGACTAAAATTAATAGACTTTGATTACCTTCAGCAATCAGAGAATTAATCATTGTAAATATCAGTGCATTAAAATTTCAACAAAGTGTATTAACATAATATCGATGGATCTGAATTATTATTTTAAATATTTATTATTAGAAATATCAAATCATAATTTTGTTAGCTAAAAAAATTGTGAAATTAATAATACAAAAAATACCTTTCCTAAAAGAAATTGAACATTATTATAAAATTATATCATATAGAATTTGATTCATCAAATTTTTCAAACTTTGCTCAATTTCGTTGTTTTCATATATTAGTATAGTTTATGTACTACTAAAACAAATTGATAATATTGAACTGTTTGTATACAAATAATAAAAGTTTAAGGTCAGTAAGAATTATGTATGCACCTGCTTGATCCAGCCAATAAGGGAATTTTTTATGATGCACCCATGATTAATTTTTATCAAACCTACAGTGCAACATGAATTTGAGAAAATAATTTTATGTTTATTATATATGATTTTCAGCAAGTTCTAAGAACATTAACAGAATAGTGGATCAGGTTATCACAAAATTTTTTTTTATATCACACTGTCAAAATATTAATGGAAGAAAGCCAAATGAGAATTCAAATCATACAATATATGCTACAAATTCGAACATAATTACTATAAAATTCATATATGCAATTACAATAAAAAAGAATGGGATTTGACAGTTGAAGAATTTTAGATTTGAAGCTACTTTATGTACATTGAACACCCACTTTTTTTTAAAAAAATTTCAGTTCAATTAGTTATTTATTAATAAATAATGAATGTTTACATATGAGCTTAAAAACAGTTCATCAAATGGCAATTAGCTACCTTTTAAATTTGTAATAACAGAATTGTTTACTATTTCCCTGTGTACCACTTATCTTAAGGTATTTGTATCATTATACTTAACAATGCTCAATGAAGATTCTGGTTCTCAGAAGATTTCTTATATCTTCCTTTATAGCAAATATCCATGATTGCCCCCATATATTTACATTTCAGCAGTCCCTTTCCCTCAGACTACTACTCTCTTAGGAGGATGCAGGATTTTCTTGTTAGGTAGAAAAGGAAATCCCCCCCCCTTCTTCCATAAAACTGTGATGGAAATCTTTGAATTTATTAGGAAAATATTGAATTAAAAATTAATGAACAGTGATATTTCAACAGTTCTCCTCCAGTTAAAATAAGGAGAAATGTTTACAAAATTAGTATGTCAAATGCTGGAATTTTAATTTTAATTCTTAAAGAAGTACTGATTACAGGAAACCTGGCTTTTAATGATATATTCTATTCCCAGATTTTACTTGTAATGCAAGACATTCCTTAAGTAAAATATTTTTTTTTTCATAGGAGATACGATGTAAAATAAGATAGGATATTCTGTTAAAAAAAAAGTGCTTAGATTTATAATAATGTAACTATGTAATTATTTATAGCATATTTTTTTTTACAAGAAAATTATCTAAAGACTTTTTTTCTTTTTTACTTAAATTTCAAAATTTAGTGAAAATGAGACAGGATTATCATTAACCCTTTAGTGGGCACAAGCTGTTTTCTTTCAATATTTACATTATATGCTATAATTAGAGAAAAAAAGCTCATTTATGACCAAAAAAATATTTTTTTTTTTCATTTTGTTGTTGTTGTTTATAACTGGGATGGTAACATATTTTCCACAGCCCAATACAAGCAATGACATCTTACTGACTTACTCAATAGAAAAAATATGAAATACAAATAATTTCACAAATAAATATGCATTTTTGTAAAATTATTTGCTATTAATTTCAAAATTTAAAATATATTAATTACACATGAAGTAAGTGGTAGAAAAACCAATGTAATGTAAATTACCAAATGCCTTATTTTTAATTATTCTGGTGAAACAACATAAAACAATGAGCTGCACACAATGAGGCGTTACATGTTGATCATGGCACTTCTGTCCATTTCAGTTAGTTTTGGTGCAGCAATGTTTGAAAGATATTTTAAGGTGGTAGTAAGATATTTACCTTCGCCTTAAAAAGGGTTAAATAAATTTGTAAGACTCGTAGGTAGTGCCTTAAAAATGTGAGTCTTCTCAATATATGATTCAATAGTTTCCCATTCGTTTCACATTTTCCTTATTTCCTGGAAAGTTTGCTATACTAAGGCAGTTTTTTTTCCTTCTCATTTGACGAAATCTCTTCCACAACTTCTTGCAGTGACATAAAATAGCTCTTGGCTATGCTTTTGATTGTACTTGAATAGTTCTCATATTACATTGTGAAACTACGACTTTTTTTTCACCTCAATTTAGGTATGAATTTTCTAATTCTTTTAGTTTTATTTTAAAAAAACATTAGGAAACAAACAGTAAACACCTAATAGCCAAGTTGCAGGCAGGATTCTGTATGATGTTAAGAGGTCTCCTCATCACTCATTTTGAAAAACATTGCTTATTAAGGAAGTCTTTACAATTTACAATATAGTCGATCTTTTAAGCAAAGATCAACTATATTGTAAATTATTAAAATTCAGAAAATTGCATTAAAAATTTAAAAAAAAAATTGTAAAATGCTAAATATTTTTCTCTTTCATGCATGGATTCTTTTTTTCCTACTATCATTCAAACTTATATTAATAGAAAGCATACTCAAAAACTCACCCAAACAATGCAAAATATTGTATGAGAATATCTCTGCATCGAAAATTCTTATTCTAAACAACATTGAGTCATAATTTTAACTATATCTTGTATCAGAATTTCTGACAATAAGTACAATAAATTTGTATGGACAATGCAGATTTAAATCTTTCTTTAATAAGTGAAAGTATGCTAAAAATTTATTCAATAAACTGTTTTCATGTGCACAATTTCTTTTTAATATGTATAGCATTTTTGAATTATTAATTGTGGTAATTTTTATCTTTTTAGATGGAATATTTATAGTTTTAGTATAAATAAGCTGTAGTAAACACAACTATTTAAAACAATAGATTGCGCCAAACATATCATTAAATAATATATATTTCTTGTTAACAAGTTGTGTTGGTAATGAATTTGATCTCTTGCTTTAAATACTCTGTTTTTCGCAAAGTATTTAATGTTCCTGACAATTTTCAAACATTGATTTTTTGTAATACAATTGAGTTTTAAGAGTAATAAGCGTGGCTAAGATTGGATGCAGAATACTAAACTAAAATGCTTGCAGAATCTTGCTTTAAATAATTTTCATTACAAAAAATATTTGTTCAGTTCTAGATTATGTTCTCTAATTCTCCATTATATAGATTAGAAAATTTCTGAACTAGAGGTTAAAACACATAATTTGTTTTAACTTAGCTAGAAAATGTCTGGAATTTTATTTTAAATGTTCTACTTTTTTACTAATATTTATATACTGTGTATGTGTTTGCTGAAATTGGCAGTACAAAGAATGCTGTATGACATATTAATATGCACATTTAAAGTCCTGAATATAGATTTAATTTCATATACCAGAATCCTAGCTGTCGAATTCTGTGTTACTAAGAAAACAATTCACATGGTTTATTATTGTTGTGACGTCTTGTAAATTTCTACAAATGTGTACATCATTCATAAATTATACTGCCAATTTTTGCTTTAAACATTGTCAGTTTAAAATATCATAACTTAAATATATATATATATCAATCCTAAAATATATTGTTTCTTTGAGGTTGTTCAGATTTTGGAATTATTTTAAACTTTCAAACCATTTACCAGTTCTGTGTTATTGCTGTTTCAGTTTCAAGAAGAAACCCGATAGCAAACCAGTGAAACGCAAATTCCAAACAATTTCAGAATATGACAGTGGTCTGTCATCTCTTGGTTCCGATTTTGGAGGGAAAAACAAAAAGAGAAAGAAGCATTGAAATTAATTGTTTTTTGTAAATATATTTATTTTTATTTGTTTGTTTTTATGAAAATAAATGGTTTTTATCAAAATTCTTTTGTCTCATTCTTGTAATGTATATTTTTTTCTAATATAATAAATTTGAATCTTGAAATGGAAATGTTACTGTTGTAAACAGCAAAAGGAAACACTGACTAATTCTACTCTAAGATGAGGGCATCTTGAATGTAATAAACATAATATAAGTATGGAAACCAATCAAAAACCATTTAAAAAAATTAAATTACAAATAAGTATTCTTTAATAAAATATATTTTTTAAAATAAGTATTTCCATTCCTGGGTTAAATTAGCAAGTATTTAATTAGTCTTAATATTTATACAATAAGTAGATAAAATAAATAATTTTTTTCTATCTACTGCATTATTAATTTACTTTACCTTGCAGAAATATTTTACTGTATTGAAGTTTCAGATTTGTTGGATTCATTCTGAACAAATTTGTAAAACTATAGCATTGATATAATTTGGAAATTAAGATTATATATTGAAGAAATATTTATGTTTGAAATACATCCTAAGCACTATATTTACTACATTAATTCACAAGATATTAAGAGCACTTTCTTTACACAGTTTTGTGCTTTCTGAATTATTTTATGAGTTGTATTTTTAAGAAGAAGATATTGTGTACACAACTTCCTCAATTTTGATATATATATATAAAATGACTGGCTAGTTGTTTGATCACTTGTCATAATCCAATTTAATTTGCTTCACTTAATGTATGCATATATGGAAGTTAAAAATAATTTTGCCCTTAACTGGTTAAATATTTATTATAGATTTAGATATCCTAAAAATGTATAATTTATAACTATATTCAAATACATTTATAAACCTGGCTTCATTTACTAACAAAAAATCATGAAAATTTATCCCTTACTTTTGAAAATAATAGAAAAATTTCAATGCAAATAATTCAATAAAATCTTGGTATATGTTCCTTGCTTTTTAAGTATAAAGTTATTTCATATTGGTTTCATGAACCATTGTCTAATTTTATGCTGTAATTTTCAATTTTGAAAGGATCATAACAGATATGAAAGAAGTATATAATAGAGTGATAGTCACAAAGAATCATATTCATACTAGAAAAACTTTTGTTTTTCTAATTTAAAATATTTTGCATTCACTGGTCATTAAATATTGAATCATGACCGATTAAATAATGAAATATGTGCCTTTTCTTTAATAAAATATAATTTTAGAAAACTGGTCAATCAAATCTTAATAGTTGCAGAAAAAAAAAAAAAAAAGGTAAAAGTTATAAAATCTGAACGTAAAGTGAAGGTTTAATATTTTTGTATTGTCCTTATTTGAAACCTCTCCTAATTTGTCTTACCTGTGCAAGCTATTACTCGATGTTAAATAATTACTTGCATATTTGAAAATTACTTTTTTTTAAAATTATGGAAATCTTCAAATTAGGGTGCCTAAAGAATGATTTCAATTTCTTGCATACTCACTAATATGGGTATTAAACCCGTTCTTCTCCGCTTACCCTAGGACAAGCCATCAACTGAGGCAAAGTGAAAGTTTAACAACATGAGGAGCACCCTAAACTTCCTGTGCTCTTGTAAAGTAACAAACTTCTATACATGAGCTTTAAAGTATAGTATAGAAAATTATCTATTGATTGCATTTAAGATGCATTCTTTTTGACAAAGTGAAAAAAAAATATGACACAGAACAATAATTTTAATAAAACAATCATATTTCATAAGTAAATTATTGCTTTTGAAGTATCCTGTTCACGCATACAAATGAAAGAATTGATAAGTAGTCAACTTGATGATGGATTTGGTTTAAAATTTGAAAAAGATTTATAATATAGATGTTAAAACCATGTATCAAATTTTATCAAACTAGTTCTTTTATGCTTTGAAGTTATTGAGTTAAATTGTATATGAATAAATTTCCCAGGAAAGGGTTTTGTCCAGATCTTCATAGAAATCTACAAGTTTGGCATAAAAACATCATACAGAATTTTATCCATCCAGTTCAAATTGTTTTTGAATTATTATATTCACACAGAGATGGACATAACTCTGAAAATAAGTTTTTTTTTTTCAGATTTGGAAAGGTCTGAAAGGTTTTGATACAAAATTTTAAGATTTTTTCAGATGTAAAATGATTCATAATAAAAATGGAAAATTTTAATTTTCTTTTCCAAGTAATAATGAACTTTGTGAAAGTATATTTAGAATATTGTAAACTCTACACTTCCGATTAGTTAGAATTATCAATGCATTAAAATTATTAATAACAAACTTGTAAATAATTAAGAATAATGCTTAAGCATTTTTATAACATTTTCTTTTTTTTTTTTGAATTTCTTAAGTATACATTGTAAAATGATACCAAGTTTGGTCAGTTCCTCTGATCTTTCTAGCACTGGTAAGGGAATCTAGTTAATGATTTGAATAATACTGAGCTGGAGGAAAATTCCCACAACAATTTTCATGTAGATCAAGGAGTAAATATTAATTCTATATTTGCTGAATACATGTCTTTCTTGCGACACAGACATATATAATTATTAAATTTAATTTCTTCTCACTGTTCATGAAAATTTCTTTTAAAAATTGATATTTTAGTCAGATATTTAAATATTTATCTCTTTCACTGATATTAAATCCATTTAATTCATTAAATAAATCCATTTCAGAATGACTGCAATTTTTACACAATGTCTGCACTATTATAATATATGTAAATTAATACAGTGTATAATTCATATGACTTAATTTTTAAAAAATTGAAATTGCTTCATATATTGTTTAACATTTACTAATTTTAGTAATTATGATTTGCAAAAATCCAGTAATCTGATAATAAAAAACTACTTCTCTAGAATAAACTTGCTGGAAAACTAAAATATATGTTGCTAATTTTTTTATAAATACTGAATCATACAACATTTATTTGTGGCCAAATAAAAAATACACAAAATAAATACATTAAAAAAATTATCCACTTCTAATACTTTAAAATTACAATGCCGAATTTACACAGAATTGGAGAATTGCAAGTAAAAAATTATGAATTTTTAATCAACATGATTTCAAATTATTAGAATTTAAATAACAAAACAGTTTGAATAAAGAAGTTATATAATTCTATTAATAGGGTGGGGGAACTCTACAAAAATTTGGCAAAATTTTAAAACTAAAGTTTTTAGCAGGTATTTGTTTATCATATTATAGATAATATTCTTCCTATATTAATTATTTTTCTTATTTCTAAATATGTAATTGACTATTTTATAGTAGAAATTAGTTTAAGAATATAAATATACATGCTTTAACTATTAAACACTTTTTAATTTTTGTTTAAAGAATTTTTCTTTAATCAATCATATTTTGTGGCTTTACTATTACTATCTGGAGTAATAAATAACAGGTCTAGTAAAATAAAGACAATTTACATACCTATGCAACAAAATCTTACTGTTTTAAAAAATTACTTTATTTTTCCTTTCATGTAAAAATATAGAATGAAAACAAACTGGTCTATGAAATAGTTCACCACAAAGAAATATCTACTTTAAAAGATGCTTTAATCCCCCATTTAGGGGCATTTAAAAAAATTACTAATACTTTCTTAGCATAAAACTGCAGGCTATCTTAAATTGTCATTTACACATATAATAAAGCATACAAGTATACACTGAAATATGATTTCTAAGAAACACAAGGCAAGATTAAAAAAATGAGCTGAGCATCTGAATTAAGATAGGTACTTGTTCACATTTTCAAAATTTCCAACATCCTCTGATTACAAATAGGAAATATTTTTGAAGCCTTTAGAGAATTATACCTGCAAATTAATACATTAAATATTAAAAATGAAGAGATAAATGAAATTTTAAAAATTAATTTATTAAAAAAATGAAGACTTAATTTTCTTAATAAAAACTCTATTATGAGAGAAAAAAAAATTATGCATGCTGCCAAACAAAAGAAATATATATGATAATAACAGTCCTTTTATATCTCCTGTCACAGTACAAAAGAAACATAACACAATAAAAAAACTTTTATAAAATCAATCAATTTACATAAACATTACAATAAACATTCAATTACAATAAACATATTTAATAAAAATAGATTTTAAATTCCAATACTAAACTTTAAGACACCTTAAATATAATAAAAATTATTGGTATAAATTATATTATGTTCCTCAGATAAAATACAATGACTTTTAAGCATTTGGAATTCAAGTTCTCCCTTCCTTTTAATTATCATTATTACAATGAATAAATGAAAATGCAAGTCCAAAAGTCATTTCCAGAACATAATTCAGAAGATATATATTCTCTGATATCTGATATATAGAATATGTCAATGCATTACAAGTACGCTTAAAAAATTTTCACACAATCAAAATTTATGGAGTAAATTATTTGTCCTTTTATAATAGAATTTCTCTTCTGTTATCAGGGAGGTCCCATTACTGCCTGTTAAAAAGAGATTCTCCTGTATAACTGAATAAGTGTGTTTAGAACCTTCTTGTTCATGCTTTTAAATCTAGAGCTCACAAATAATATAAGAAATTCTGGAAATATTTAAAACACATGCACATAATTTTGATAATAATAATAAAAAAAATAAACACTTAATAAAATTATGTTTTTTTTTAATATGGTGATATATATACTATATATATAACTTCAAAATTAGTGTCTGCTAGTTTTAATAATGCATATAATGTAATGTTTAAAAAACTATAAGACAGCAAATTTTTCCATTTAATTTGTTGGTTTACATGTCAGTTTCCTTTTCTTTCACATTAACTTCCACCTATCTCAGAACCTGTTCAGATATTTCATTTTTATCTAAAGAAAATGTGACCAAGCCTGATTTGTCCATATCTATTGAAGCCTGTATTTCCTCTCTGCTATTTCACATTCAAATCTTACATCCTAAATTTGAGATTAAAACTTGCCTTAAGAAAAACCATTATTTTTATATTGCCAATTAAGATATCCAACTGCATACAGAATTTTGCTAATATATTATATGCAGAATAGTTTGTTTATATATTATAAACAGTTTATATACAGAATATATTAAAGACATCATATTCCACTATTCATAATCACAACATTTTTCATGAATTCGATATAAATATTTCTTAGGAAGCACTTGACATTATATCAGATATTCTTTGATCATTAAAAATGGCTTACATACATTTATGCAATACTGATAATAAATCCTTTGCATTAATACAATTCTATATATGAATGAAACCTAAAAATAGTAAATGTATATCAAGTGCACAATTCAAGTAATTTTCTAATTAGACTGAATTTTTGTTTTAACATTAAAAAAAAAAAGGAAGTCCATATTTAAAGTCTGTTAATCACAAACTATGTTTTGAGCTATGTTAAAAAAATATCACATTTCAATCTGTTTTATAAAGCATTAAATATTTAATGTAAATACTATGTTGCTAACAAAAATTTCTTATAATTAAATATTAAAAAAGTAAAAAAAAAAAAATGTAAAAAAGAACAAAAACTAAAGAACATCAAACTGCATTTATTTAATTAAAAGTTAACTATATCTCATAAATTTCAGAATTATTAATTTTGGTTTTTCTATTTAGAAAAAGTCTAGAATTAATATAGTACTATTATAAACAACTAACTTATCAAAATAAAGCAGTTAAAATTTGTTTGAAATTATACTTAATAAAAGCTTAAATATTATTTCTTCTAGTCATTTTAATAAGAAAAGAAGGAATCATATATGTTAATTTTAAAAGAAGGTTTTACAAATAGAATGCTTTTTTATGACACCCCTTAATACAATGTACCATTAACAGTCAAACTTGCAATACAAAGTGTTATTTTCATGAACTATAGAAGTAGGTTATAAATAATAAGACATTAAAATAATATAAAAAAATAGGAACAAATAAATATGCATTGGCAATACATTCAATGATAATCTATAACTTTAAAATGCTGATAAATAAAATGAAAGTAACAGAAAAAATCATGGTTTACAAGTATAACTAATATACATTTATTGAAAACTTTTTTTTCTTCGGCTGATGAATATCACTGGGTAAGAAATAAAACCAGAAAATTTTTATCTTTAATAAAAGGACAAGAAATACCAACATATATTAAAGCTACTGAAAAATTATATTATTAGTTATAAATATTCTTCTTTAGTGGAAAAAATAGAAGGCAAATGTGTTTAAGTATATAATAAATAAAAATAAGACTTTGGCTTAGTCATATTTTCAGAACTTTTGATCAGAAATGGAGAAATGCATTTCTTTTCTCAGTTTAACACTATGAAAGTTTTGAGGAATATAGTTCATTGAAAATGACAGATTTCTCTAATGTACAACAACTTTGTCTTACGTTCTTTCATCAACTGTTTCATCAGATGTTGGAGAAGAGCTAGAATAGGAATCATTAATTTTTGATCGGATTTCTGAAATTCTATTTTCCATAAATGCCGCATAATGATGATACATTACTTTAACTCCACTAGAAATAGATAATTGCATTCGCAAATTATAGCGAACTGCGTAGCCATTGTTTTTCTCAGCTCTTCGAAAAAGTTTTCTTAAATAAGTGATCTGATTATCGAGATGAGTAATCTGCTGAGTAGCAAGATATAATTTGCGCTGAGCAGCATATAAATGTGGTCGTAATTCATGCATTTCCAGTTTTTTTACACTTTTCATACTATTCATGTTAAACGGATATCGACAAAAATGCAAACAATACAGATACAGTAGGCCTAGTTAATTAATCAAATCTTGACCAAAATCTGTCAAATTGTTTTAGCAGGACAGATCTGCACAGTAAAAACTGTTTTATTGGGATAGTCCAATCTGTGATTCAGTTTTACATCAATGTTACATAAAGAAATATGGTGAGAATTTTTTCCTCTAACAGTTTGAATTAGAGATATAAAGAGTAATTTCTTTTCCTTCGTAAGATGATTTTTTTTTTTTTCATTTCATTACTTACAAAAAGTAAGCATAAAAATCCATTGTCTATAAACTTGAGTAAAAACACTGATATTATATCAGCATGTTATAAAACAAAATTATATTTAATCCTACTTATATTTCAGAATAGTATGAACAAATAAATAATTAAGAAATCTCAAAACGAAACCTCCCGAACTTTTAGTCAGCAAATAAACACCAATCCCGAGCATGCGCAATAGTCGAATCTTTACTTCAGCGCTTAATATCCAAAAATATGAAGTTGTAGTTAAAAAGTAAATTAGTACAAAATTTACTGTTTGAAGATAGTAGCTATACATAAAGGCTAGCGATTATACAAGCTACTTTTAATAAATCTATACAATTTCACTAGCTACTATTCACTGTACATACGGATTGAAATCCATAAAAACTAAAAACTCTTAATCCAAGATGTGGTTCAACATATCGCGTTGTCTCTTACAAGTGTGTGCAAATGAAAGCATGGAATATTCACCTACATATGTTCTATGTTTAAATATGAAGATTGATATAATATATATATTATATGGGAAGATGTATTATATCCATCTATAAATTGCTATCGGCCTATAAAAAGTATTCTAAATTTCTGTTTACAATTTAAATATATATATTTTTTTATTGTAATGCTGTAAACATGCTTCGGAAATTTGAATTCGTTGTTCCATTTTTATAATTTTGGTATTTATTTACTACATGCCCTATTAAAGCAAAGAAAATGGCCAATTTCACCAGAGATAGTAACAACGGAAAGGCAGGATTCAGTGGGGTCAATTCACGGTCACATGTCAGGTACCAGACAAACTGCTTCTGTTCAATTTTCAACCGTTCTGCGAATGTCGTGATGTCTGCCGATAATGTTGGAGAAACCATTGTTTAGTAAATATTACTCTAGCCGATCAATTATTAAAAACTTCTGATTTTTTTTAAAGATATTATTTTGGATTATTTTCTCCAAATTTTCTTAGTTATATAATTTTATTTCTTATATTAAATTACTTTGTAGCTGAATTTGTTGTATGTAATAGTAGACACATATTCCCTTTTCGTGCAGTTTCTTTGATAGGGAAGATTCGAATGGCTCATGAACTTTAATATACTTTTTTTGCACTTAAATTTAATGTAAATGTCAAGGTTGAAATCTAAATGAAAGAAAACTGATTTGCAATTTTAAGGGGGGGGGGATTTTTATTATACTTTTACATCTTTGTTTAAATTAAAACATAAATTAAAATATAAATTCGAAAGACCATTCATAAACATACTATGTCTGTAAAATACTTTTTGAAGGATATTTATAAAACTCTACAGATGTTTCATTGTCTATCTGCTTTCTAATTTTTTTTTTAAATTTTATTTTGTAAAATATCCAGGCTTTGGGTATATACCCCTGAGTATTTTTCCTTCCCACATCACTGGTTAGGTGCCTCCTACCTGTTTTATTATTATGATTAAAGTGGGTATTTGGTCAAAAATTCAGCAATACAAAGATTTAAAAAATATTTTGAACACAAGGCTGCAGCGTTATTTAATGATTACATTACTGTAATCCACAATTTTTTCCTGTAACAAAGTAAGAATTACATTCTGTGATTTTTACAAGCTTTTTGTTAGGCTAATATCTTCTTTATTTATTTTTGAAACTTTTTTCTTTACAAAATGCATTGTTATGACGAAATTTCAATTAGTTCTTAACACTAATGATTAAGGATTATGAATACCATTTTTTAAGACCAGTTAAGATTCTTCTGGTGGTTTTTAAAGCTAAAGAATTTTATTCCTTTAAATGTCACTTTAAATAAAAACTAAAATAATCAATAAAGCTTTTTTTAAAGAAATTTTCAACTTTTGTATTGAAACCGCACATCAAATCTCAACTCCGTCAGCTTTTGGCTGATTGTGTTCCCAGACAGACAGAATTCCAAAAATATTGTTACAAACCTGCAATTCGGCTTCCCGGCATAGTTTGTTCCATCAACAGAAAGAAAGTTTCACCAATGGGACGGAGTCCAGGTGTGCGTCGGAGGTCCCAGAGCTTGGCGAAAAACTTGGCGACGAATTTGGCGACTTTGGCGCCAAAATAGATAATACCCGAAACTTCGAGAATTTTCCCGATCCGTCCAGTAGGAACCGAGATACGCCTCGAACGTTCCTGATTGGTTGAGAGGCTTCTAGCCCCGCCTCCTGAGACCTATAAAAGGAAGTGGCCACCGCTGCCAAAGGGAGACGATGGAGTAGACCGAAGACGGAGCGGAGGAGTCGTGAGCGACGGTGAGCAGCGACGGAGTCAAGCTCGTGCTGAACTGAGCTGTGCGCTACTGTCTGCAGTAGATTCTGGTTGTATGCTGCTGTGTATGTTGTTGTATGCTACACGTCTCAACTGAAGATAGTCGTCTTTATGCTGTATATAGTTATCGTTTTTGTGCTGTCCTGTGTGTCTTCGTGTAAATAAACGTCATTGTTTTTATTCTACTTCTGCCTGCTGATTGAGCGTTCTCCACACCAAATCACTCCCACTATCCAAACGAACCCCGGTAAAGAAATTTCGTAACAATATATTTCTTTGATACAGGAAAGTGTAAAATATGGAGATTCACCAAAATCTGAAAGTTGAACTTTTTTTTAATGATTACAATATTTTCTCTTCGTATACAAAAAATTTAAAAAATGAATTCTTAGCTATACAATTTTAACTCTGCTAATTTTATACATTTTCAATGAACCAGTTTAGAATAGTTATTTGCCACTGAACAAGCATAAGGAAAATATTTAATATTTACTTTTAAAAATGGAAATAAACTAAGTCAAAGGATAAAAACGTGTTTTCTTTATTTAAAAACCAAATTGTGGAGACAATGTTACAAAATATCAAATAAAAAAAAATTAAGAGAATGCTATACATATACTTTATTTATATAATAAACAATTCACTTTTATTCATTTAAAAATTAGCAATTAAATTTATTCCCTTCAAGATGCATACAAGTTTAAAAATATGAGTTGTCGAAATTTCCGTTATTTATACAAAGCTCTTCTTTTAAAAGAATATATATATATATATTTTTACTCAGTTTCCACAGAGGTGGGTACCACAAATGTAGTCTTTAATGAGAAATATCTTACAATGCAATTTTGTTCTTGACACTGATCTGGCAAGTTACTGTCATTATGAATGTTATGACTAGTAACTAAATGTTTGGATAATGGTGTTTTTCAAAGAAAATTTCTTCTCTCAATAAATACAAGAAAAATTTTTAGATTGCTTTTCATCAGATTGCTTACGGAACAAATGGGCATTTAAATATTGTTTTTTATAGAATTGAGCGTCACATAAGTTGCACGTGTAATCATTTTACGTTAAATACATACAAGGCAAGGAGAGGAATGGCCAATGATAACCATTTTTTAAGCCAGTACGGCTAGCTTGCCAACCTTCTATGGTTGTTGAGCGTCTAGTGACGTCATATGAGGCATCCAATCAGCGTTAGGATACACTAATTCCGAGCTTCCGCTTCGAGAGAGAATCACTGCAGTAGTAGAAGGTCCTTCAGATCCGCCCAGAATCCGGACAGATTTATTAAAAACCAAGAGATGTTACAGACATTACCCCAATCACAGGCAGTAAACATAGGCATAGAACGCAATGACAAAGGATTTTCCAATAACAGGGCTCGGTCCATCTTGCGATGGGGAGAGGGAAAACAAACAATGAAGAGATTAAAATACATTAAAAAACATTTTTAAAGGACACATTAAAAATGAATTAAAAATATTGACAAGCGTCTCTGATCACGGCGGGTTATGGCGGATGGCGGTACATTCGCCGCATGAATTGCGACTATCTGCGAGTAACTTAGATTATTTAGTTGGTAGTTATTTTTATGTTTAAGTAATGTATTAGTTGTCTATTTTTCTTTAGTTCCTGTTGCACTAACTTTAGTTTTTCAGTCATGGACTACTCATAGGTAAAAATTCTGAATGCTACAAAATGAAAGGAAAATAAATAAAAGAAATAAAGTGTAATTAACCGAGCATTGAAAAGCTTTTGCTATCTAAATATTAGATTGAATAGTACTGTTGAATTCGCAGCTTCTTTGCTCTGGGCTGCGAGAATAGCACGTCCACACAGCCATTCGGGATTCTTATGATTTTTGAATATTGGAAAATACTTTTTCAACCAATTCTTCTTTTGATTTCACTCACTTGCAGAAGTTATAAGGCAGTGAAATTCGCCCTCAAGTCAGATTAGTCAACACCTTTTCGTTTCCCATTTTCAGCAAATGATGCGAGAATATCCCAGTGGATCGATCGTTTTGTAACTGGACATGAATATGTGTAGTTAATTTCAAAGTCTTTACGTGCCGTCACAAAGTAGACTATTTCAAATAAACATTTAATTTCTTCGCTGGTGTTATCGAGGAATTAAAGTAATAATTACCTGAAATCTCATGTAAGTAATATTAATGGATTACCAAATGATTTTGTTGGGATGAAGTGAGTGGACAATTTTTCCTCGCGTAAGAATATCTGTGTGTGGTTACGCTCCTGGCTTCGTTCCGGCACATTCCTCCCGCGAACTGCTTAACATGGTGCTGTGCGAGCAACCGTCAATACCTGTGTTCTTTTCTTTTCTTTTCTATGTCTAATAAATGTGCTGTCTTCAAGAACCGTACTGAGATTTATTGAAAATTAACAACAAATTGGTACCAGCCCGTGATTATGTTTCGTTAAAATTCTAAGTGAACTGTATGGCCAAAACGAAACTGTTAGCATGCATAAATTAAATGTCCCTGAACTTAATGGAACTAATTATTTTATTTTTGCATTGAAAATACAGGCAGCGCTGAGTTTGAAAAGATTGGACTCTGTGACATCCGCGGTGAAACCAGACAATCTAAATAAAAAAGATAGAGCAGAGTGGAATCATAAAAATTCTGACGCCGTTACTTATATTAAGTTATCATTGTCAGACGAAATGAAAAAATTATTTGGATTAAAATAAAGTCAACATTCATGGGTCGAGCAGAAGACCGCAAAATAGATGCTGGCAATGAAATGAAAAATCTTCAAATGAAAAGTAATGAATCGGCAAACGATTATGTTGCCAGAGCAAGAGGAATGGCTGCGAAGTGTCATTCTTTAGGACTGGATGTCACACATAGGGAGCTCGTTTACTATACAGTGCGTGGACTAAAAGGAAAATTCTCTAAAGTGCAATAAATTCTCAAAACCCAACGAGACAAGTCAGTGGATGAAGTATTAGAAATTTTACTTGAAGAAGAAAATGCCTGTTATTCGCTGACGAGTACTCGGGCTGAAGGAATCAATGAGGAAGTGTTTTAATCCAGAAAAATCAAAATTTGAGGTGCAAGGCCCTGTTATATCTGCAGACGTCCAAATCCTATTGCCAAGTACTGCTTTTACAAAATTAAAAAAGCTAGTCGAAATGCCCCAAGTAATGAAAATAATCAAAGGTGAAATACACAACACCAGGTCAATCAGTCAACAAACAGCGAAGTGTTAGTGATAGTGTATTTACTACTTCTCATCAACAAGAAAGCCTAAGTGATAAAATATGGTCTTTGGACAGTGGAGCTTCTTGTCGTATGGCCAAAGTTAGTATGTGGTTTGAAGAAATAATTCCTGATACAAAAGATATTTATTTAATAGGTAAAGACTCTAAAATTTTGTGTGAGGGTGTCGGAACAGTTAAGACAAAAACTGTGAATAATAATCCTACAAATTTAACAATTACCAATGTTAACCATGTTCCTAAACTAAGATATAATTTATTGTCAGTAACTTGTTTGATGGATAAGGATTGTAAAATTAAATCGAATAATAACTGTGTGTTGATTTTTGATAAAGATAATAATTTAGTTACTAAAGCATTTAAAAATAACAATAGATTAGAATTATACAATGGCTCCCAAAATTGAGTATGCACTATACTCTTTCTTCTTTAATTTTATTCTTTTTGATCTTAACATTCCTATTTATGGCTAATATTTATAAGAACGACAAAATATGCATTAACAAAAGTATTAGGCTAAAAATCAAAACGGGGGAATCAATAATATTTTTATTACAATAATTTTTATGTCAAAGTTACAAATTCCAAAGTCGCAAAATTGAGTATACATCTAGCAAAATCTGTCAATAAAAAGAGAAAAAGATATATTAATATTTTGTTGCATATCCTTTTGCATTTAGAACAGCTTGTAAACGGCGTGGGATTGAGTTGACTAGAGTTTGAGTTGTTTCGCCGGATATTTTCGACCATTCTTCTTGTAATACTCTTTTTCAGTGTTCCTTGCCCCTAATATCGTGTTTTTGAACTGAATTCCCTAATTGTGCCCACAAAATTTCAATCACATTGAGATCTGGAGATTGAGGAGGAGTGTGTAATTGCATTTTACAATTATACAACAACCATAACTTAACTATTTGATCTGTATGTTCCGAGTCATTATTTTGTTGAAACAGAAAACTTGACCCTAAACCCAAATTCTGGGCACTTTTTTTTTAAAATTGTTCTTCAACATATCCAAATATTTAATTTTGTTCATGATTCCATCAATGAAAACTAAATTTCCCACTCCTTTGGCAGACATACAGCCCCATACAAGAAGTGAACCACCTCCATGCTTGACAGAAGAATTGGTGTTTTTAGGAAGAAGTTCAGAATTGGGCTTTCTTCAAACATAACATCAACCATCACTACCAAAAACATTGAACTTACTTTCTTCACTGAATATTACATGATTCCAGATGTCAGGAGGTTTTGAAATATGACTTTTAGCAAATGAAATTCTTTTCTCTTGATTTACTTTGGAAATGAATGGTTTTGTTCTGGCTACGCAACCATTATAATTTGCTTTTCGAATTACTCTTCTAATTGTTTCTGCAGAAACTCACCTTCCAATTGTTCTTGAATAAGATGTAGCAATTTTTGTAGCACTCACCTTAGGATTGTTTGCTACCTCTAGAATAACTCTTCTCTTGGTCGTGGCACTGAGGACTTCTTATCTTCCTCTTCCAAGTTTATTAGCAATTTGTCCATACATTTTATACTTCTGGATAATTTTTTGAACGCATCCGTGACTGCATTGAATTTCCCTTGCAATTTCTCGTAGAGATTTACCATCTTCAGACAATCGAATAGCAAGTTTCCGAATTTCAACATCTATTTCATTTCTGAAGCTCATTATGATAACCAAAACGTTTGTTTTCGCTTGTAAATCAATGATTGCCAATTAGAGTAACAAAAATATCTTACTTATTCATTTGTAAATAAATAATGGTAGTCAAGTCACATATTTTATTAGGTATATACTCAATTTTGTGATTTTGGAATTTGCAACTTTGACACAAAAATTACTGTAATAAAAATACTGATTCCTCCGTTTTGCTTTTTAGCCTAACACTTTTGCTAATGTATATTTTGTCTTTCTTATAAATATTATCCATAAATAGGAATCTTAAGATCAAAAGGAATGAAATTAAAGAAGAAAGAGTATAGTGTATACTCAATTTTGGTAGCCACTGTGTTTGGAACCATTGTTTAATTCAGAGCGTTACTTTTCTAAGCAGCCCACTAGTAATGATGAGATTTGACCTTACAGATTATTTCATTTAAATCCTAAATATATTCTTAAAGTGTACGATTATATTAATGTTAATGATATAAATGATTTTAGAGGTGAAACTTGTGATATAAGTAAGATAACCAGAAAAACGCATCCTGATGTTGACTTCAATCAAAGTTTTGAAATTTTTGAGTTGATTCATGTTGATCTGTGTGGTCCTATTCAACCCGAATCATTTGGTGGCTCAAAATATTTCATGATATTGGTGGATGACTTTTCTGGCATGTTTTTTACTTATTTCTTAAAAAATAAAAAGGAAGTGTTTAATATAATTTTACAGTTTAAAGCTAAATATGAAAATCTAACCGATAAAAGAAGGAACTAAAAAAATTAAGAACTGATAATGGCTTAGAATTTATAAATGAGCAACTTGATACTTACCTTGCTAATTCAGGAATATTTCATGAAAAAACTATTCCATACAATAGTGAGAGTAACGGTAAAATTGAAAGAGCGAACCGCATCCTTTTAGAAAGGGCCAGATCTTTATAATATGAAAGTGAGTTTTCATTAAATTTTTTTGGGCCGAAGCTATTCATTGCAGCACCCAAGTGTCTAATGTAACCCCGCGTAAAGGAAAAGAAAAAAATACCCGTCGAAATTTGGACAGGTAGAAAGCCGAAATTAAATTATCTTAAAAAATTCGGCTGTGTGCCCTATTTTCACGTTCCGAAAATAATGAGAAATAAATATGAAGTTCCAGGAAAACGTGGTATAAGGCTAGGATACGCTGTAAAAAGAAAGGGTTATTAAATTTATGACATCAAAAGCCGAAAAATAATAGAAGAGAGATCAGTTCAATTCAATGAATCTTTAAAAGGTAGTACTTATTTGGCAAAAACGAAAGCAGAAACTTGAGATAATTAATCCACTGCTTGAAACTTCTCCAGCGACATGTGAGATAAATAAATAAAAATAATAATAAGTGAAATATCTAGGTTAGAAATTATTGCCGAATCGGCAGAGGATGGGAAGAGTGTCTCATCATTTCTATACCACAGCAGAGCTTCGTGTCAGAAAAACGTCATGGGAGATGAAAACGAAACACCAGATGTTGAGTCAAGTGGTAATAATATCGTAAATCAGATCCCAGTCAGACGTTCAGAAAGGATCAAATCTAAATGTCAGCTAATGTAGCTCATAACATGTCGAATTCAAAGAGGTAAAAAAAATAGTGTCGATTGGAAGAACTGGGAAATAGCGATGAAAAATGAATTGGATTCGTGAAATAAACATGAAGTTTGGGAAATAGTAAACAAGCCTGTAAAAACAAAATGAATAAAAAGCAAATGGGTATTATCTTTAAAACTAGATAACTATGGTGAAACAAAATACAAAGCGAGACTTGCAGGAGTAGGTTTTAATCAAATAAAAAGTAAAGATTATTCTGAGTCTTACTCACCCGTTATAAACAATGAATCTTTTAGAATGCTAATGGCTCTTACATCTAAATTAAATTTATTTTTTAATTTCTTTGATGTTAAAACTGCATATTTATGTAATGACATTGAAGGTTATGAAAAATTAAGTGGAGATGAAAAAGTGTGTGAGTTGCGAAAGAGTATTTTTGGCTTTCCACAATCTGGTAGAAACTGGTGTATGACTGGTATATGAAACTGGTACATAAATTAGAAAAATTTGGAATGGATGCAACTGGCTTCTGACAACTGTGTGTTCATTAAAACTGTTGGAAAATATATTTTTATATTATGTATGTATGTAGATAATTTAGCAATTTTTTCTAATAATAATGAAATGTATCGAGAGATTGTAAACAGCATCGAAAGCATATTTGAAGTGCATGAGAACAAAACCGGTAAGTGTTTAGGTATAGGAAATGTTAAAAATGAAAATGGTATTAGTTTGTGTCAGTCTGAATATATTGAATCATTATTGGTTAAACCTAATCTAGAAAAATATAAAAGTGTTAAAACTCCAATTGTAAAAGGAGAAGATAAGAGTTTCCTTTCCACATATGAACTGATTGACATCACGATGTATCATGAATTAATTGGTGAACTTCTTATCTAATAGAACATGGCCTGATTTATCATTGGTAACAATATATTTGTCATAATTTAATCATAAACCAGAAAAAAGGCACTATAATTTGGCTAAAAGAGTACTAAGATATTTCATGGGTTCAAAAGATAAAAAATTGTTTAATGACAGTAAATTTGGTTTTCTTAATGCAAGTTCTGATGCTAGTTGGGGTTTTTAGTTTTAGTTTAGTTATATTAACGTCCCGTTTAAAGCAACACTAGGGCTATTTTGGGATGAACCTCGTTTTGAACTGCGGTCAGATGACGAGGACGACACCTGAGCTGGCACCCCCCTCTCCACACCACGCCACACCAGCGGGAGGACGTTTGGCCAGGACGTTTAACGTGCACCAGACCGGCTTACACGACGGTTCTTCAGTGGGATCGGGTCTCTAACCTGAAACCCTCCGGTTCCGAAGCCGTAACCTTACCACCAGGTCACTGGGGGAATGCAGAAAATGGCAAATCATTCTCTGGTGGTGCAATTTTATTAGGGGATTCATTAATTTCATGGAAATATTAAAAGCAAAAAAGTGTCCGTCTCTCAACATGTGAAGCTGAGATATTTGCTAATTCTGAAATATATAAAGACATTATTTGGAACTGTAAATTTATTAACTCATTTAAACTGTAAACTATTTTTAAATGCTGTAACCTTAAACTCAGATAGTCAAGCAGCAATTCAGTGGATTAAGTGCACCAGGTCTTCAAATAAATCAAGACACATGAACTGACGTTTTCATTTTGTGAAAGATTTGTTGGAAGACAATGCAATTAAATTAGAATATGTTCAAACAGAATGTTTGATTGCAGATTTTCTTACAAAATCTGTAAATGAAGAAAATCTAAAATATTCTGTGAAAAATATTTCGTTAATTTCTTAATTTTTGTATGTGCATGTAATTTTTGTATTGTTGTATGTACTTAATTTTTATGTGTATTATTATGAATGCTTGGAAAATATCACTCGCAGAAGGGGTGTTTGGGATGAAGCGAGTGAACTATTTTTCCTCGCATAAAAATATGTAGCTATTTACGCTTCGTTCCGGCGCGTTCCTCCCGCGAACTGCTTAACATGCTGTGTGTTTAACCATCAATACCTGCGTTCTTTTCTTTTATAATTGGAAATTAACAATTTTCTTTACTTATTGAACAGAAATATCTTCAGCCACGTGATATTTGTGCTTCTCCCATAATTTTGTTAGAAATGCAGGTTACAGTTATGATCGTAAAAAATGCACGAATTTGATTTGAATGTGTTGTGTTGCATGTCATTATCGCGGTGTGAGTGGTTTTCCAATAAATTCAGAGTTTTAGATGCTCTGCGGACGGAAAGTGATATGTATAATTCTTTTGACACATAATTCTCATTTGTTGAAGATACACTGGACCATAGAGAATTATTAAAAACATACGAAGAAAGAAGCGATCGTCTTGATTGAGATGTACAATGAACAATCTTCCTTTCGCAGTTTCTTTGAAATCCATACTTTATCCATCAACTCGTTCGCGTCGTTCAAATGTTTTCTACTCTCATATCACATGTAATATTTCGGTACTTCCGAATGCAGCGATGTTTTTGCAAATGCGTCGTTTTGATGAAACGTAAATAAAGCGGCAAAATTTCGTGCTATTATGGGTTTTCATTCGAATATTCAAGTTGTAAAATCAATTACCAAAATTTATCTGATAATATGAACTTTCATCCGGTTTATTTTGTTAAACGTGACACTCAGATCAGAGAGAACCCAAAAAGGTTGGATACAGAGCGAAGTGGAATGTTTCATCTTATCAGCCTTCTGAAAGGCGATTGCAATTTTGTCTAATCAAAAGAGTTTAAAATAAGTTTTCTGAACTGTTATTATATCTGAGATATAATTAAAAATATCTGCAATCATTTATATACGTTGGGAATATCTATTATCACATTGTTCGATGTTTTGAAATTGTGTACATGTGTGCGTATGCATGAAACTGTAATATTTATAAATCATGAACTGTATGATGAAATGGAATATGTAAAAAACAAATTATTTTGGTTCATGTTTATTTAAAATTTTATATTAGTTTTAAGACGTCTGTCAAAAATAGTTTTTGTTTAGGCGAATGTAACTCTATGATTTAAACGAATGTGTATCTTAATCCCAAGGAAAAGTTTACTTGATCTTCCTCTTCCTTAATAATCATCCACTATTCAAACTAGAAATAATGTCCTCTCTTGATGTTTAGCATAGAAACCTCATTTCTCGCACAGACGCCATATTAGAAAGATAGATTCTTGAGCCTTTAGTTATTCCAAATTTTTATTTTTTCATAACGTGCGATTCTTAAACAACGTTTCAACAATAACAATAATGACAAATGTATGGCCAAGAAAAAGTTTTTCTGTCGTTGAAAGAGTCCTCAAATAATTTATTTATTCGTTACGAAGCATTCGGATGAAAAAGCGCGCTCCCGCTCTACGTTATCAATATATTCGCTCCTTCTGAGCATTTCTTCACTACTCTCAAGTAACCTTGGTTTTTACCAAATGCAGTTATATGCAAACCTTTGAGGAGATATTAAACACATTTGCTTGTGCACGTGCACGCTATCGTTGGTGTAATTTAAAATAACTTTTTTAAAAAATAAGAAAATAAATAAAAGATAAATAAATAAATGAATAAAATAATAAAAGTAAATAATAATAATAATAATAATAAAAAGGGCGTACGAATGAATGATAATTATTCACATTATTCCTACTCATCTAAATTAAACTCACTGTCGTTTTAGTGTAATGCAAGCAATAAAAGGGGATAACAATAGCAATTTCATTAAAATAAAAAAAATACGCCACAAATTATACAAAAGATGACTTTGATCAGAGTATTCAAGTCATAAAAAGTATAAAATGAAAGTCGAAGAAAAAAGAAAACTCTCTCAATTTTGAACAGGTTATATTCGACTTCCATTCGAACATTGCAAAGTAAGGATTCGCGGCGTATTGATTGGGTTTTGAAAATGTTGGCTTATTTCCCTTACGATGCGCCCGGCAGCAGCGGGGAGGGGCGGGGGAAGAACAGCGATAATTGAATAAAGATCTGCACTTTTATCGAGACAGTTCCCTTTATTTTTGTTTGTTTCCCCCAGGCTAATGGAGTTGCAGCTAATGACCTAACGATCGCCGCTTTTTACTCTCATTTCGTCCATCCGCAGTTCTCGATTTCGTGTCGCAGGAGTGAATCAACTTCAGTCAGAAATCAGAAGCTGCTTAATAGACGCGTCAAAGAAATATGCTATGAAGGTAGCCAAATTGGGGAAAAATTTGAAGATTCGGAGGAAGAACAGAAAATGACGGATGAAGTTCTTGCGGAAAAAATGTGTCTTAGGCATTTGTAGATTATTTGTAATGGCTCAAAAACAAGGAAAATTTCTTTGAGTATATTTTCCTTTTTTTCTAACTATCCCAGACACACTTTTACTTAATTAATTATACACGGAGTACAGAAACTTTGTAGTTGCCCAAAACATCCGATGCAGAGATTTTAATGAATCTTCTCACTTCATAATTAACTGTTTTGGAACCATGTGTTTGTAACTGTGAACATGATATTCTATCAAAATTGTTGATTTATCGAAAAGGTTGGGCAAAATTCGTGAACGGAATATCACCAGCTCGCTCGTAGGATTCTGAACGCGTATAAGCTCAAAAATACAACAAGCTAAATGGA
>JAPMOR010000761.1:55464-80052 GCA_026543865.1 Argiope aurantia
TTTCCAGGAACAATACGTGTCACTCATTACTTCAGCACGTGCCAAAAGACTCTCCAGGTCTCACCTGCAAAGATAACAATTTAGGACAAATGGAATTAAATACAAAACGCATAGCTGGAATAAAAGTCAAAACACTCATTATACGCAAAGAGACATTCAAGATACAAGATTTTTCTATTATCCTCATCTCTTATTATATGTTCCTTCTCAATTTTTGGTTGTCTTTGACGAGTTTTTACCAGCACTAGAAGGTGTCCCCATCTGGATGGGTTATTCTGCCGACATTATCTCAGGTCTTACCAATCGTCATTTGAGCTTGTCTTGATTGTCTTGAGATTTTCTCTTTCGCTTTCTTGCAGCGAGATCTTTTCTATGCACATTGCTCACCGTCGTTCAAATTAGAACTATTCAAAAAAAAAAAAAAACCCTCACACTGAAACAAGTGATAATCCATTAAGCGAAAGAAAAGTTGCACAGACAAATACAAAATAAAAAGTAAATTCTGAAAAAAAATATTAGCAGCAATTTTTAACTGACTTTGAAGCCAGACTGTAATGAATCATCATAAATTAAATAATAAAAATTTCAGACCTTAGAAAAAAAAAACGTAAACAGAATGGAAAGTTTACGAACCGTAACTAGTTTTCAGTCATACTTAGCTTCCTTCAGGTATGAATACCTCAGCCAATTTAAGTATTACGAAAACCTTGACTATTCTGTTGATACCAAAACAGATGTTACGATTCCGATACGGATGCAAACTAAGTGGGTGAGAGGGGATTTTTAACTTTCTCCGGCTTTACAGCTTGCGGTGGACGATTATATATGCTGAATTACCTCACTGCCGTCTGGCTCTTCTACAATCCCGTTAGCATTTGCTTGCAGTCTCTGTTGAGCAGCTTCCATTCTGCCCTCCCCATCTCTTTCACTCTTGCTTTTTTCCAAAGACAGCGTGTTCCTTTCAAGGTACGACTCAAAATTTCATTTCCCCTTCATCAGTAACACATTAGCAGCAACTTATTTCATCTGAGTAAAAAAACGAGTATAAAGGTCTTTAGGAGAAGCAAAGTGTTACCAGCGTAAAAAGTCAAAATAAGTTAATATAGAAACTAATAAATTGAAATTCAGAAGCGTAATGCCAAGTGCTCCACAATCATCATTATGGAAATAAAATTTCATCTAGCGAAACACGAAATAAAATTTTTCAAATGTTTACTGAGGCAAGACACTTCTGAACAATTTAAAATTTGTTAAAAGTCAAGATCCCAGGAACTTCAAATGACGCTTAGAAAGAGGTTATTTTTTTGGTTTCTTTATAATGATGTAAACCTTACAGTTCTTCGAGGAAAAAATATCTGAAGAATTCGTGCTAATATACAAATAAAACTTAAATTTATCACTTATCATTAAATAAAAGCTTTAGTTATATTAACGTCCCGTTTGAAGCAACACTTGGGCTGTTTTGGGACGGACCTCGTAATTTTGAACCGCGGTCAGATGACGAGGACGACACCTGAGCTGGCCCCCCCCCTCTCCACACCACACCACACCAGCGGGAGGACGTTTGGTCAGGACGGATTTAACTTGCAACAGACCCCCTTACACGACGGTTCTTCGGTGGAATCGGGTCACGAACCTGAAACCCTCCGGTTCCGAAGCCGAGACCTTACCACCAGGCCACCGCGGGCCATAAATAAATCATAATAATAAAAAAAACTTCAAATAATTTTTATGGTGCTAGCTTCATTTGTGTTAATCTGCCTCTGAGTGGGTCCCGATGCGTGAAACGATATCGGCTGAGATAGAGGCGATAAAAATTGATATATAATTTTTGTATATATGTGTGAAAAGATAAGACAGGTAACATGAGGCCAAAAATTTTTGTAAATATGTGAAATCGGGACTGGTTGTAAAATGGAGTAAGTTGATATATTCGAATTTTAAATTAACTATCGGTTGAAGTTCTCTTTTCTCCACTGGTTCTATATGGGTAACTTTCAATCGTGAATCACTCTTGACGATTTTGGATTCCCCATAAATATCAGTTGAAAAGAGTGTTTGTGAAAACATTAATTATGAAGTTATTTGTAGTTTTATTAATTTTGATTTTTAAAATTGTAACTGAATCCTTTGAGATATTTTTGTAAGGTTGTAAAACCTGGATTTCAGATAAGTGATGTCACATTTAAAAATTCTGTACATCTATATAATTGCACTCACACGTATCAAGATATAAAATGGCACGGCAAAGAGCAACGTGTTACAATTCTACTTGGGGTAATGGTTACAGAGTAGTAATTTGCTTTGAGTAACTTTTAATTATAAATTTTTTTTTTTAAAATTGATATAAGAAACTATAAAAAGAAGGGGGGGGGGGGGGCATTTCTAAGGGCATCTGAAGAAGGGGGTTTTTCTTTGAGATAGACGACGTGAATTAATTTCATATTTCAAAAATTTGTCATTAAAATGTAATTCTAGAAAAAATAAGTTGTAATTCTAAGTAACGTCATTCATTTCCTAATTTGAACGTTTTAAAGAAAATTAATTTAAGGTTATTGATTAAATAAAAATACAGATAAATGTTATTAATTTTTAAAGATATTTTTGGAGATGCTGCATATAAATTATATAATGAATCATTTTTGTTTTAGATCCAGAATCAATTCTACATAATAAAAAGACACTTCATTGGATTTTTGCGTGGAAACGGGAGATGGAGCTTATAAAATATATTATGATCTTTCTCCTAAGGATATAGAAACATTGGCATATCATTATGAATTTAAAATCAACTAAAAATTCCTGAGGCCTAGAAAGAATGTGAAAATTCTTCAAGTTCTGACTGTCACATTTTCGAATGGGCTTAGATCTTCTTACCCACTCTGCAGGTGTTAGTTTCAGTAAAATTACGAACTTTAATATACACAGTATAAACAAGTCTGTGCAAATTTTCCAGTGACTTTGGTAGATTCAAATTCCAATGTCAACATTGAAGAGACTGGGTTAACAAAGAGGCAAAGACAGAGTTTGGTAAAAGGTACCAAAAAAGTTGTAACATAAGTAAAGAGCAGAACCTTGTTTTTAACAACAGAGTACCCTCATTTGTCTATACTTTTAGTGCTAATGGCAATTCAATTTCTCTTTTAATCCATTACATCTTCTCAAACTTACTTGAAAGAAATGTAGGCTTATTGAATTGAGTAGTATAGATTTAGGTCAAGGCATTAAAAAGCTCCTGAGACACCAGAAAGGGGCATGCCTTACTTATTCAAGATAATCCTCAGTGTCATTTCGATTTACAGATATTGAACTTGGTCCAAAAATACGGAGTGATTCGTTTATCTTCTTTACTCCACACATGACATAAGTTGCAACCATCAGATTAACCCTCAGGAAATACTGTTTTCTGAAGTTGAAAGTAAGAAAACTGTCAAAGCGGGAACCAATGACGATTTTCCTTTTATTAGATTCACTGGTAAAAAATGATTTGCAATCTGAAATCGGCAAACTGTGGACAGAAAACTACTCGAAGGAAAAAAGAGTTTCTTAAAAAGCGGAAACTTTTGGACCTTTTTTTCTTTTGGTCCTTTCTCAAATATAAGCTGGTTTCAGCGCTGCAATCTGGAATGGGCCTCAAACCTCAGTGCTAAGTTTCACAAATTTCATATTTGTAAAATTTACAATTCAGACAATAATTACGATGGAATCTTATAAAAATAGCTTAGCAAATGGAATGCATTTCGATTAAATTTCCAAAACCTGTTTTTAGCCTATAAAAATTACAAAATAATAAAAACATAAAGATATTATATTTATTTTTATTGCTAACACATTGTATATAACAAGTTATTCCATGTAGTGTCACAGCATGCCTCATTATAAGGCATTCATTTATGTATAGAACTTTTTATACTGTTGAATTATCGCCGACTAATAGTTCTGAAAAAATATGTTATGGATCCTCAAGTTTAAGTTTTAATGTGTCTGCAGTGGTGAAAATGGGGAAAGCTGCATTTTTATTTCGAAAAGTCCTTTTCTTTCAAAATTTCTTTCGTTCCAATTTCATTTATTTTGCAGAATAACAGTATTTTCATTTTTTTTAAACAAAACGAATTATTATGAATTTGAAGAATATTTACTGTGGTCTTCAATGTCGGAATATGTTAGATGATCATCATTCTGATAACAAATATTCTGGTCTTATAGAGACAGACTTTGAGTTCGGCAGCAAAAGATCTACAGTGTATGTACTGCTAAAGGCAATTCATCTCTTATCTCAGACACAATGCCAATCAAATCTAATTGGTGATATATAGGCGATCATTCGGTATATTGTTTTGCAAAATGGAACCAACCGAAGAGTTTCTACAAATGCCACACCACACATTTATAGAGAATTTCCATTGAACGATTTTTACCATTCCAAAAGTGATAGTTTTAATGAATCATGTTTATGTATTCATTACAGCAATATTCATCTGTCCAAATTGAATTTCTCTGAAAAGCAGGATTTGATTTTAGCTAAGGTGGAATCTAACTGTAAATTCTTCTCTCTTTCCTGTTTTCTGCCTTTCTATTTAGCTTGTTACGCTTTTTGCGTCATGATTAGGACGAAGACTTCTTGAAAAAATCCCATCTAAATATTGGACTGAATTACTTTATTCAAGATTACTTACTCCAACTGGATTACTTTATTGAAGAATGAAAAAAGAAATCAACGACTGCTCTTTCAAGTCATTCATTTACGAAAATTCGAAAGGATTATTATCATTGTGTGAAAAAAAAGTACCCTCGGTATGTCTGCTTCTTTGTCAGATCACATCCATCAGTTTGTTGTTTCCGAATGAGCTACGAATCTTCAATTACTTCCTAAGTTTTTCTACAAGCAATTAAGTCTCCATGTTTAAAATTACTGTGATCACACGTCATCTCACTTTTACTGCATTCCAGATAATTTATAAAAAGTCACCAATATCAAGAAAGAATATGTAGTTTTTAAATAGTAAAATTTTTTTTCTGTCTTCAATCTTCTATAAAATTGTTCTTCTATGTTCAAATCTGCAAGCATTTTTTTAAAGATATGCCCTTAAAAAAGCTACAAACCATTTAAAATCATCATAAAAATTTTCAGATATTCACAAAAGGACAAAGAAAATTGAAAGAAATTGTTGTTTAACTATCAAGATGAAATAGAAAGAATTGTTCAAGCTTCTTCAGCGTATATTTTGAATATTCTTTACATATATTTTTGGGAATTTGTGAAATCTATTCATTAAAACATTTTGACATTTGAAAAATTGAAATAACATTTTAATTTTAAAAAAATTACATTTTAAGATGATGCAGGTTGTAATATGGAAATTAATTCAATTGCATTTTATTTGATTTTCTTGTTTTAATTTCGTAGCATTTTAATATTTGGAAAACAGGTCAAAGATGCATTTTAAATTTTACACTTACCGGGGTGTGCTGTCACAATTAAACAATTACTCTTAATGTCCTGGCAAACAAAATTCCAGTTGATGTGCTTTAAAATGTTGCTGCTCTGAAAATCTCCATAAATAAATATTCTGTGTTATTTTTGAGAATCAGTGCTTGTTTAAAAGATATTTTCAAATGATGGATAAACCAAATGGACAAAATTCATTCTAAAGAAATATTGCGACTACTCGTTGCTTGTGCAATTTACCACAAATATTTAATGGCTTATAAATTTACTTTGGTTATAAGTCTTAAATTATAGATGTATTTTTCTCATAAAAAATTATGGAAGATATTTTTACTCATAAAAAAATTCAGCAGCGTATTTTTTCAGGCTTTCAGAGATTCATTTAACCCGGATTACTAAAGAAAAGGGATATCTACAAAGCTTAAAAATAAATCGTCAGTTTCTGGCACCTCGTGCCTCAAGAGATCAAATGATCATAGACTAAATACCATTACTAAAGGAGAGATAGATTGCTGTTGATTTACGGTTTAAAGTAATTTGCTGTTTTAAAAAATATATACATTTTCGCAGGAAATATATGCCATGCGATTTTGTCCAGATTTGACCAGTAAAAAAGGTTTCTGTAAGTGATAATATCCGATCCTTCCCAAAGAGAAATTATATTCGCAAATATCGATCTCGTCAGTTCAATATTCTTACCATTGCGACGACCATGACTTTCACTATTAAATAAATAATTAAAACTCTTAAAATAAACATAAAAAAAAGATAGATGGAAACAAAAGTATTTAAAAAATACTAAAAATAAAAAAAAAGTTTTTTTCCACTATTTTTAGACCCCTGAGTATAAAAATTTCGTACCTCATATTGTCAAAATGAATAAATATGGTTTAAAAAATAATGAAAAGAAATTAAATAATATTTGAAAATGCTTATAAAAAATTTATAAACTCTTAGCAAAGCAGCCGAATCAAATAATGCATGATTTCAAACTAAAATGTGTTACCACTTTCCAGAAAAACTCGAGTTACGAATTATAATAAAGCCACTGGTATCAAATTGCTATTTTAATAAACATTTCTGTTTTCCCACTTTGAAATAATTGTGTTAAATTATTATATGACAATACATTGCGAATTAACTTACTTTATTCGAATTTAAATATTTCATGTAATTTGATTCATAATTTCGCTATTTATACTAACGTATTTGAAATTTTTTACGTTTGTAATTATTTGCAGTATTTTTACATATAGAATAGTTGTTTCAAGCCATGACCAGTGTCCAATTAAGTTTTACAATTGTTTAAACAAATTTAGTAAGCTGTTCCATTTTCGTAGAATTTTGTAATAGAAAAGGCTCAGCTATCACATGAAGTCTGCTGAAGGAAGAAATTTCATCATTTTTAAATTAATTTACTCTCCAAAAAAGATTACCCATGAACTCGGACTCTAGTCTTACTGTAAATTCTGAAAAGCGTGGTCTATTCATTTCCCCACGAATCAAAAAGTTGGGTTGACAGATTCTTTTCTGAAGCTATATAAGACACTTTATCCACACTCTCTTTTCTTTTCTTTTTTCTTTTTCTTCTGCTTTCAGCTTTTACAATTACTTTGCTACCCAGCTCACTCTATAAGCGGGACAAAAACATCTTGTTAAAAACTAAATATTGGATTATTCTATTGTAAGTATGAAGAATAAAAAGTAGTAAGGAAATCAATATCTGCTTATTCAAAACCGTGTCTTATATATATACCGCTGAAATTTAAACCCAAACTTCAAAAGAAATCACAATAGGAAGAAAAGCAATGAATTAAAATCAAAATCGAAGGGGAGAGGAAACAGCTGACTGTGATATTTATTTGGATACATCATAACAGATGCATAATATCTTGAAATTGGAAATAAGAAATATTCTTTTGCGTTTCATTTTGGAACAAGAAAATCGTAACAATAATGTCTAAGAGCTGGATTCTATCTGTAAATTGAGTCTGAGGGCATGCACGATGTCAAAATTGTTCAAAACAGTCTGAAAGGTTGATGAAGAGCGGTCATATTTGGTTCACATTTGCAATTTTCTTGGAAACGCTCACAAAAAAAACTTTTCTTAAAACTGTAATTAGAATTTTAATTAAAAACTAATCGAAAGTTTAGCGCTTTTACACAATTGCTTCAGATCATATTATTAACCAAAAGCCCTTTTTACATTACTTTAAAATTAAAGTCTTTAGCTTTTTATAGATATCAGTTTTATTTTCTCACTATTTTTCTACATTTAATAAATTTTTAGAAGTATTCTTAAATATTTTAGTTATCCTTGGCTATCAACTTTTCGCCCAGAATGTTGATTTTCTTACACTGTTAAACTATTAATATAGAATACATTCTTTTTTTTTTAGGTTTTCATCTTGTTATTTGAAACAACTGAGAAAAAAAAATTAATTGAATTAATGTATTACAAATTACTGTGATTGCAAATCAAGGAATATATATAATGCGAAATAAAAGCGGAAGTAAAAAAAAATCTTACTTCTGAGTTCGTATTCAAAGGAAGGAATTTCTTTTAAAAATCTGAGTTTTAACTTGGACAAAGGCAGCGGATGGAATTTTGTGATGGATGAGTTCGAATTTCTCCGTAAGTAACCATGGTAACCCTATTTGGTGTTGGTTTCAAATAACGTAATTATGAGCAACACCACCTTTAAATTTTCAAATACTTTTTTTATATTTTTAAATGTTTTTATTGTTGCAATCTTTTTTCATTGTTTATTTGTTGATTATTTTATGGCATAAGAGTTGCGACCAAATTTCTTTCTATGGCATGCATTTTCATTAAATAAATAATTAAATTTCGAATTTCATTGAACGAAGCACTTTCTCCAAGCGTGCAAAAAATTATTTCGCATTGATACCAACTCTCTAGTTGCAGATGATTTTTAATATTTAAAATGGTACATTCATTTCACCTGCGTGTTGCCAGTCCATCCAGTGAAGATGCCAAACGTTTTTATTTTCAAAACTCGTGCTTATAATTAAGAAATAAATTTTGGTCATGGAAAAGCACCATGGCATGGTGGGACTATCACCATAGTATTCATCTGAATGTTCAATTTTTGAATTTTTAGAATATTTAAAACCAGATTTCGCTTTTTTTGTACTTTAAGCGTACAAAAAGAAAATATTATGACAGCCGGAAAATTCCACTTCGTGATTTTGATTTCATAGAGGGTTTAGACTTTCCGTGTTTGCAGAATTGTATTTTTGTTATTTGCCTCTGCTTGAATTCAAAACCTCCATCAAAGAGACAAATAAATTTGAATGTATAATTTTTATATCAAGATGTTACTGAAGGTTGGAATAAGTGATCAAAAGAGCTGGAGTATCTCTTTGTCTGTCAGAGTATATGCAAAATGATTACGCAACAAATCATCAAGATAAATAGAATCTGGTGCTTAATCTTGATAGGATAATTGTGGATATCTATATCGAATTTCGATTTCCTTTTTTCGAAACAAAGCGGTCTAAAATGATGCTCACTAACACTACGCACGCAAATTATGATGAAAATTAATGGCTTGGTTTAAGATCATAATTTCAATATTCGAATGAAGAAATGAAAGTACAAAAGTATAAAAACTTCAACCAAAAACATTTCTAGCAATATGGGCTGAAACATCCAGTATGATTGTAGAGTGGCATATAAAAAAATCATTTGAATTTATAGTTCGAAATAGTATATCATTGATACATCCGGTATTAACTACAGAATTTTCTTTAATTAAGAAAAAGATAGCGCGAAAATAAAATAAAATGTTAATATCGTTGCAACATACGTGTGTATAAACCCATTGCTTAAAAAAAATGAAAAGTTCTACTATTAGATGTATTTAAAAATATTTTGAAAAACATTATTAAAAACAGATAGAAAAACTGAATTGAAACAAAAAATTTTATCACTGAAAAGCTAATTGTTTGAATTTTAAATAGTGCCAAATGGTTTTTGTGCAATTATAAGTTCTAAAGATTTAGAGAAAAAACTTTAAAAATTTAGGTAATTTTTTAGTTAAATTTTTGGAAATTTCTACTTAATAAGTAACTAGATGCCAAAGTTGGAAGATTTAGATTCAATTGTCTGCTATGTAGAATGTTTTGACCGTTTTCTACTACACGCGATTGCAGGTGATATAAGTCATATAAACATTATCATATTAAAAGAGAAAATTCTAATTCGTCAATTCATGAATATAAAGAGGTGTTTCAGCATGCCATCAAAGAGAGGTCAACCACGCAGCCGATTAGAAAAAGAAAAGTTTGACAAGTTGATGTTTGCCGTCCAATCTAGAGGCCGTGTTTGCGAAAATGCCAACTGAGTTATTTAAGCTATTGCAGACAGAACTCGATAATGGTCCGGTTTCTAAGGCAAAGCTCGTCATGATGTCGAGTATAGAAATAATCATTTCTTTGATTTTACGCATAGCTAATAACTTAATCATTCGGTAAGAGATACTTGACTAGGTAGCGTATTTTTGAAATTCATCAGAAAACTATTGTTCAATTCACTCAATGAATTAATTGGAGCACTAACTTTACATAAATGAAAGCAGATATACATACAAACAAGATGCAACTAAATGTTTGTTATACATAAATATTACACTTGTATAAATAGTATAAACATATTTATAGGTACTTGCACATTTAGATTGGATCAAATCGTTATGTAAGATTTTGCTTTTACAAATACATATAATTAAATTAGATACGCCTGAAAAGCTATCACAAATATGAAATCTATTTTCTGTTGGATATTTAAGAATGAAGAGCACGACTTTCATCCTTACGCTCAATCGGGACTAGCTATAATTTACAATAGAGAAAAGTCCAGCCTATGAAGGTCCCAAAAATTATAATCTCTTTATCAACAAACTGAAGGAATAAAAACGTATGGGGCACTTATCACACTAGGCATTAATTACTGAATAAGTAGCTTCGATTCCGGCAACCGTCTTTACAAATAATTCCCAGCTCATCACTATCCGTTGGTTTTTCAATCGTGGTTGCTGTTGGATATCTATTCAAGCTTCGTTCCCACACTCAAGGGCGCCTGGATTATTTTTTCAGCGTAATCGGGTTTAGAAGCGTTACCTCCTCTCCACTGTCGTCCTTCTTAAGTCGTGTATCTACGACCATCAGACGATGCGCGCTTTCCCCCCTTGTCCCTCTCTTGCGGTTTTTTGGGGTGCTTTGATGTCTGTCCAGTTTACAGACAATTTTTCGGTAAATGGACAGACACCAAAGCACCCCAGAAAACCGCAAGAGAGGGCCAAGGGAGGAAAGCATGCCTCGTCTGCAGACGGACAGGTAGCAGGAACACGGATTTATGCAGCTCAAAGGACACCTTCTTTTTTTAATAGCAGAGTTTTATTGCAACTGCAAAAGATAATTTCTCTTTAGCGCATACACAAACACTTTCTTCCCCACATGTTTTACACCAAGGAAAAATGACGAATCACTTAACCGCTTCAAGTGGACCTGAGAACTATTCTCAAATAGAAGTCAGCGAAATAGAAAAGAAAATTCAAATTTCCACAAAAAAAAAAATCCCTCTTTTGCTACTCCAAACACGTTAAAACTGTTCTGGCTGTCATACCGCTATTCATGTGACTGCTGGCAAATCCTGATACATCCCTGGACTTCCAATTATGCCTAATACATTCCAATGCTTTTACAATTGTCTTTGTTTTTACTGTTTGAGTCAAAGTTTTATCATTTTGACTTGCGTCTGTCACACTCAATACATTATCCGAATTATTCGCGATTCTTTCCACAAAATTATGTCGTAATATAAAATTTGTCCCCATAGACTCACATTCTATTTCTATCACAGATCTTTTTTACAATTAAATCCCTCTGATTAATCGAACGGAATCAACGGCAATATATACGCTGGATATTGCTTTAGCATGTCCTTCTTGCTAAATGACTTTCTCCCACCTTTCAACTGTTATTTTCGTTTCATTCATCTTTCGACACCTCCCAACCAATAGCTGATCTTTAAGGAACCCTGGATATTTGGTTTAGATGCACTTTCTGGATATTTTCTGGCTCGTTAATATGTTTTATCTCCCCGATACTGAGGCCTGTCGTGGCTACGATTCCAAATGATCCTGATTTAACTCATCTAATTTCTTCTTTATACCAGATTTAATATTCGGTGTGTTAAGATAAACTAAATCTCTTATTTCTATTTCTTTTGAATATGACCATTGTGTTGTGTTTATAGTTCAATGTATGTTTGTATAGATATGTATTTACGTTCCTTTTGGTGGTAAAGATCTTCTTTGCTTGATATCGTTTTTTAGACATTCTTGATTTGTGTTGATTTTAGCTAATTTTAAATATTGTATATCTATACTTAAATTGTTTGGTTTTGAATATTTTAACTATTTTAATTATTGTGAATGTCATGAATGAATCTGGAGAATATTAGGGAAAAATTTTCTTTTTACGTCACTGCTCTTACCGGTATTTGACTGTGTTAGTAAAATGACCCCTCCTAGAAGTCGTAGGAATAACAAAGAAAATGACCCGAAAGCGTCTTCTCCATCCAAACCTAAGGCCCCCAATTCGAAGTAATATTACGATGCTGTTAATAATTTGATTAATAATATAAATCAAGATGATTTCATGGACGGGATTGATGAAATGATTCATAATAAATTGGCTGAACTGGGGGTGTTGTTCACTGAGTAACTCATTCAGTACAAAAAGCAATTTGGGAAAGATCTGGGAAACGAGCTGACAGATGACTACATAGAATTCTTTATTTGTATAATCAAGGATTTTTGCTTGAAAATTATGGAACTGTGAGTAGAGGCGGAAGAGCTAAAACAGGACCCAGACAGCCTAGCTAATAAAAACTGGTTACTTAATAAAGAGACTAATGAACTTAAAAAAGAGAGGAAAAACCACTTTAACTAAGATCTAGAAAAACACCTGAAAGTGGTTATTCATGAAGAAGCGGGAACAGCAATTAAGGCTAAAACGGAAGAATCGGGGGAGACCCTACCCTTACGGGAAGGTTGGATGACGAACTTGACAACAAAAGTTAGTCGAGGAATTTAAAGATGTTAATACAAGAGTTGAGAACGATCTAAAATGACTCCAGGATGAAGTGGTTGAAAAACTAGTGAGAAGTGGTGAGAAACTATTAGAGACAATGCGGTCAGGATTAAATGAGATAAAGAGCCGTGCCCAAATAGTTAAAGATCCCCCTAAAGAGGTTAGGAGGACCCCAAGAGAAATGGAAGGAATCCTACCGATTAAACCTAAAAACCCAGAAAAAACCAACTTTATGGAGAACAGAGAGAAAACAGTGGAAAGTTACCCTGACATTCGAATTAGGAACATTTCCAAAATTTATGGAGGTGGGGTCAAGATTATCTCGGTCAACGAAGAAGAATCGAAAGTGATAATGGATACGTTAAAAAGAAATAAAGATATAGATCATGGGGGGGAGGGGTGCTGACAAAAAAACATTATATTATCAGACCCTAATAATGACCCGGTTTTCGATATTGATTTTTCTATCCCTGCTAGAGATCCAAATATGTGCCATTGGGTGGTTTCCATACGACCTAACAAATTCAAAGAGGTCATTGAAAGGGGTGGTTTGTATTTTCAGTTTTTACGACACGGAATAACTGAATTTGTGAATGTCAAGCAGTGTAGATTCTATATGAATTATGGCCATACAGCTAAGGTTTGTGTGGACAAGGACAAACCGTTGTGTGATAGATGTGGGGAAGTGAGACTAGATAATCATAACTGTAAAAGATTAAAGTATGTAAATTGCACCAGATCTAATAGAGTTCTCAAGACTAATTACGGAACGAGACACAGCTGCCTACACTGAAAATTCGAAAATTATAAAGACAACTAGAAATAATCATTGAGAGAATCGACTGTGGTTACTGAAAAACTCAGGGGAATATAGATTAATGTCAATCATTGCGAGGCAGTATATACAAGTGCGTTTTTTGTCGCTAGGGACCTGAACTTAGATTTCATTACTATACAGGGCCTCTATTTGATTAGAGGGGAACCCCCTAAACTGAATTTTGGCTGTAGAGCTTACTCATTATGCAACAATAAAGCCATGATCTGTATTCTTAATAAAAAATTAAATGTATTCTTTTAAATATAACACAGACCATACTATAGCGGTCGAAGTTCATTTTAATAATTTTATCTTAAATATTTTTAGTTGTTACTTTCCCCCGCATGACGATATTAACAAATTATTAGATGAATTGAGTGAATATAATTTTACAAACAGTTTTAGTCTCACGACGAGGTATTTTAATTGCAAATCAAGTCTATGGGGATGTGACTCGGATAATGTAGTATAGAGGTGATAAAATGGCATATCTAATAATTTTAATATTTGTAATTTAAAAGATCATGGCCCAGCCTTTATTTCTACGACTCATGTGGGGGTTTTCTGATTTAACTTTGATAAATTCTTCAATTGCAAGATTTTTAAAGCAATGGGGGGTCCTTAATGTCGAGTCCCATATCGACCATAAATATATATTTATTCACTTGGAAATAGAGAAAACACAGAGTTTGGAAAGGGATTTTTATTTTAAACGTAAATATGGGCAGGGTAAATTTTTACATAATTAAAAAAAATTTAGGGTTTCTAAAGACCGATTGGGGCTAGTAAATAGCTCCAATGATTTAAACAACTTTTTCAGCAATTTTATTACTTATGTGCCTTCAAAGCCTTGAGGAAAAAGCGCAAGAATATGGCTAAAAAATTCAATTCCTATAACAACGAGTTGAGAAAAATGGGATCAAAAGTGAATAAACTTTTTAAAACATATGCCTCTGCTAAAAAGGCGGGAGATTCTCCTGAGTCGGTCCTAAGCTCGGGGAATGAATATAGGAAGGCAACTATAAAAGACTGTTGTTGTCAACGAAGGGAAGGGCCTAGCAAAACTTCTTTAAGAATTATAATGATAACTACGGATTCCTCTTTAAACTGGTATTTGAAAAGACCAAAAACAATAAGGATATTGAAGTTAACATACAGAGAAATCCGAATTTAAACTATAAGGACAAAATAAATACAATTATGAAACACTTCTCCCCGAGCCCTTCTAATGAGGATGAATTTAATTATGAAATTAATACAGAGTTGACTGCAAATATTGAAGAGATTGAAATGGATATGATGTTCGAAATATTAGAGTGGGAAGGCCCCGGGCTCCGACCGTATCGATTACAGAATGTGGAGGGCAATTTACGATGCAGATAAGAAATTTTTACGTTCCCTTTTTAATAGACGTTTCGATTTTAACTGTTTCCCCGAGTGCTTAAGAAATGCGTTCCTGTTAAAAGAAGGCAAGGACCCCTCATTAAGCAGCTCCTACCGACCGGTCTGTTTACTACCAACTATAGGCAAGATAATAGAGAGACTATACATTAATAAACTAAACAGATGGTTGAATGATAAAGCAATAATACGTGAAAATCAATTTGGATTTAGGGAGAGAAAAATCTGCCAGACAGCCATAGACAAATGAATCGGTATTATCCGAGTTAAAATCCCTACATTGCAATCGGCCTTAGTCTCTCTAGATATCAAAGCTACCTTTGATAACATGGACTGGTCGGTTCTTTTTAAAATTTTAGATGACTATGAAATTCCTATTTTTTATATTTTTATTTAAACGAACGAACTGTTTTTAAGAATGAAATAATGGAGATAAAGAGATATTGCATTAAGAGCTGTCCCCAAGCTTCGATGATCGCCCTGGTAATCTGGAATATATACATTAACAGGGTCCTTCCTATATCTAAACTCCAGAGACCTATATTTACAAGCCTTTGCAGACGACCTGGCCCCGGTAACATGTGGCAGTACCAGGAGTCAACTGGAGAGTTTAAAGAATATGGCATTGAACAAAATATATTTGGCTCTCCAAGAATTGAAATTACAACTCTCCGTTGATAAATGCCAGGCCGTGGTCTTCTGGAGTATTTCCTCGAGGAAACACACTAAAAGGAATACAAAGATATTTTATAGGAACCCCACTTTTAAAATCGACAGTATTCCAGTAAAAATTGACGACGGTCTAAAAATTTTAGGAATTTTTATCGATAATAAGTTGACATGGGTCACCCACATTTTATCGATTTTAAATAAATGTTTACTTTTAACTACACATTTTAATATATTTATTAAGACGGAGACTGGATAAAATTTTTATAAAAACATGGTATCTTACAGTTATCGAAAAAGCTCTTCTTTATGGTTCAGAAATATGGGGAGGGGCATAAACGAAGATGCAAATCACCGGGCTCGACAGAACTAATAGAGTATTTAAAAAATGACCAATGCCTATAGGACCACGTCAACCAACGTATTTAATGTCCTCACGGGCCTCCCTCCTTTACATATTACCGCTCTTTCCAATTACATTAAATTCGAAATCTTGTTTGGGCGTTCAAATAACTATACTGACATACTAGAAACAAATATGATTGATAAATGTATCCTGGTCAATGACATTCCGTAAATAAGAGAATGATCAAACTTGAAGAAAAAATTGAATGATGTGCACATGGACGGATCCAAAATTGATGGTGAAGTTGGATTCGACATGTGCATCTCCAAGGAGAATGAGAATATACACGATTTTTGTGTTAAACTACACAATTATAATACGGCATTTCAGACTGATCTGACAGCAATTGATTTCGCCACTGGCTGGGCCTTGGAAAATAGTTGCAAGATCAATATTTACACTGATAGTCAGTCTTCAATAGAGCTCCCGACCCAGATCAGAATATTTTAACACTGTCAAAAACAGATTATATGAAGCTAGGGTACTGGTCGTTCTGAGTTGAGTGAAAGCCCGTATTGGTAACGAAAGGACCGACGTGTTTGCAAAGCAGGCAACGGGGACAGAAACCATTATCCCCGCTCCCTATTCATATATTAAACCTAAAATAAACAAATTCATACAGGACAAATGGAAAGAGTATTAATTCGACTATAAATCAACTTCGGGAAAGCGAGTGAGGGACTATATGGATTGGACGGGTCCAAGGTTTTTAATACATACTAAATTTTTAATTTTTTTTATTAGTGGCATTTCCGTCATACCCTTTTAAATTTAAATTTCTTGACTCACCGAACAACATCTGCGGAAAAATAGGAGGCGCAGACCCTTTTATATTCGAATATAAATTTAACGATAAGTTCCACCTCACAAAACCTGCAGAAGCAAATACAAAGATTTGGTTTAGGGGATTTTGACTCTCGCCAGAATGAGAGAAGCTTTTAAAATTAGCACCGGGATTTGCGACACCTTAACTAGAACTGGGGACTAATTGTCCAATGGTTGTTTTTACACTTGTTATTTTTAGGGATTTTAACTGAATACAATATTTTTAATTGGTAGATTGAGAGAGAGGAGGTGATGGTTGGACTGTGGGGTTGCTGACTGCACGGATTGTCGGGCTTCTCAGCCCTGTTCCTGGTTGGATTTTCCAGCCGGGTGGGGGTGTCTGGTGGAGGAGTCCACGGGCCTGCATGAAGTGCCCCATCAGAGGATAAGAGGCTACGCCCCTCGGGTGGGACTATAAGGGTTTTTAAGTTTTAAATTAAAGTTTTAAATTGTATACTACTGTTTCTAACTATTGTGACTTGTAGAAATTTTAGACTTTTTACTGTTATTGCCTATTAGTGATTTTTTAAATATTTTAAAGAATGTTTTATAGTTAACAATGCATCAATGCCCTCCACCTAAAATGAAAATAAAATCAAATTTAGTCGCACCTAGGCAGCTGTGGTATAAGATCTTCAACTCGAGTAGATTAAACACCTCTCCGCATGGGATGTCCCTGAATTTGAAACCAGGATTGAGTATGGCTTGACACTCATGATCGTTGTCAATTGGTAGGGATATTATAGCGGGGAAGATTATATTAGTTATATTTTATAAGTGGGTTTTAATTGAAAATTTATTTTAATCGATTTTATATTTAACATTTCATTCTGGCCTCGATACGTTTTGGGAGATTTTGCGAATCTATTTGATCCAGATGATCTGAGAACACTTAAATTTAGATTAGTGAAACTTCTGTTTTACTCATTTGGTTATTTTATTTAAATAGAATATTTCTTTTATTTTTACTTAGTTTTATTTATTTTAATTCCCTTATTTAATTATTTTCTTTTTTTTGAATTTTTTAGCTGAGGACTTTATATAGCTCTGCTAAATAGGTAAATTTAATTACATATAATTTTATGTTTTCCTATGACCCCTAATTGGTACTTAAATTGGTTTAAATGTGTAAATTTAATGAATTGCATTGCTACAAGATAAATGAGTTGTACGAGAGATGAGAACTTTTCCTCATGGGAGTTTTTTTTGGGTGAAGATTTTTTTTTCTCTTCAGGACTAAGTGTGTATAATGGAATAATCATGGGAATTATTTGATTAATATTAATAAGAGTGATGAAATTCCCTCTTTGATCCTCAGTTAAAGCCGGAACCCTCGTGGTAAGGTCAGGATGTATCTTAATTTAATGTTTTAATTATATAACTAATTGTTATTTATGAGTACATGTTTTTTATTCATTAAGTTGGTGTGTATTTATATGTTTGATATTTTAGAATGTTTCCTGTGTGGTTTTGTGATGTTATTTTAAATGGCGTTGTGAAGAACACTACAATCCACTGCCGGAGGACGGGAAGAATTTATTATTATTAATAAATTCTTCCATCGTTCATTCCCTCCCAAACTTGGACTGAGAAACCGTAATATCAGAGCACAGGACAGTAGAAGTTGAAAAAAAAAATTACCCAGCGCAACTACTACTGTTGCTGCTGGGGTTGATTAGTAACGACTAGTAAATTAAATAGTTAAAAAATATATAAAAAACATAAAACCGTTTTTATCCCTTCCCCTTCCATTTCCTACAGATGATTTCTATCTTCCTACCTGAAAAAGAAGAGAAAAAGTGATAAAACTATATTTTAGTAAAATAGTTGACAAGGGATGGATGAAGTGATGAAATGTGATGGAGATGAGAGTTACGGGACATTAGTTAAAATTAAAGAATACGAACCCTAATTTAGCTTCTCTTTGTAATTACTGTAATATTCATTAGCCACCTAAAACCGAAATTTTTATTAAGAAACAGATAAAATATAAATAATTTACAATATATTAATTATATATAATACTACATATATATATAAAGATACTGTCTTAAAAACTTGTAAGTGTCCATTTGAACCGATGAGCGAACCGGTGAGCGCTTCCCAACACCTCCGGCTCGCCAAACTTTTGTACTACCCCAGTTTTATGATGTTTATTTTGCTGGAGCGGTAGTTTCAATTACTCACTTAGAGAGCATGTACAAAGACAACTTCCCCACTCTGTGGGTTGAATAAATGAAATTACAACAATAAGTATATATATATATATATATATATATATATATATATCTCTCTCCCCACTAACTTGGGTTGAGTAATGTAATTAAGAAATTCTCCCCACTAAGATGTAGCCATGCTATTTATACTCACGGAGTGGGTCCAGCGATATTAACATGCTCATGTAATTAAAAAGTGTCACTGTTCTGACAATGCTTGTAAATATAAAATTTTTTAAATAAATATGCACGATAGGAGTGACGATGGTCCCGGGTCGCCCCTGGTGCCCTGTGCCTTTCGCTCGCTCGTTAGTGGATTACGTGTGCTGCCTTGCTAGGGGGACTGGTCCGGCGGACCACCCGAGTGCTGTTGGGTAGTTTTCCTTTGGGTAGTGCTGTTGGGTAGTCCTTTTTTTCCACTAAACCTTCTTTGGGTGGGATGGATCGGTCTGGGTTTCTACATTAATTGGGACCAATCTTGACATTGACGGTTGCAATCTGTATTTCTTTTCAGTTATTAACTGTTGCATAATTATCTATTTTAATCATAAACTTTTGTTTCAATCCGATAGATAGACTTTATTTTTCTTTTTTGTGCACTCTGAATAGCCCTTTTTAATAGAAAAATTAACAACTTTTCATAATGTGCTAAGCATATGGATATAAGACTTTATTTTAAAATTATACGAAACTAATTTTACGATATATGACACTGCATTTTGAAATTATGCAAAAATATCGGCATTAATTCCCTATCGGCATTAATTCCCTATTTTTTCCCTTTTTTGTAGTTAAAAAAAGGGGAAAGTTTCTGACAGTTTGCAGATAGATACTTTAAAAGAAATTTGTTCTTCTTTTTTTTCTTGGCATCGCTTCACCTGTCCGATTATAGCAGCTCTCTCATAGCTCTCCCACGCTCTGCCAGGCGGAAAATGGCGCGTTCGATCCCTTCTGAAAGGAGACTTCATTGATCTGGCTCTCGAAAACTTGACACCTGGAAATGGAAATGGCGAGTCCCTTGGCGTAATTCGTTCAGCATCTCAACAAAGCGGAATGTTGGCGTGAAATTTAGCTGTCCGTTCATATTCCGGGGATTTTTCCATTCAGAAAATTTTCTGTTTACATGGACACGAAAGGGATTTTAATGCAAGTGCACCTTCTTTGCTTTCTATCCTGAGTTCACTCTATCATATGCCGGCTGTTGCGCGTGATTCTCACTTCTTTGATTACTATGAATGCGACTTTTATCACGAAGCCCCCTCCTGAAGCCAGCCCCCTTCTCAAGTCGCATTATCTGTGAGCAAAATTTGTAGATTTATAACAAAACAAAGACCACTTATCAAAACATATATTGAAGCCTCTATGGCATGAAAATCGTATGTGAAAAGTGAATAATATACTTACTATACGCACTCGATGAAATGTCAATGTATACAAAAGCAAATAAATTTTTTAAAGGTATAGTTTTTTAATCTAAAAACTACCTCTAGATAAAACATTTAATACAGAAACTTATTTCACTACTATTGAAGTCTATTAAAACTCTCTCTAAATTAAGTGCAGCTGCATGGAGGTTCGCTTCAGAGTATTTATTTGAGGAAAACCGACTATCCATTGACTGTGACGAAACTGTCACCAGTCTCCTCCTCCCAAAGTATGCGCACTAGCATTTGTGGGCAACATCTGAAGAAAATCTATTTTGTAATTTGGATTTTCAATGCATGCCTCTGTTTATACATTCCCGGAAATATTTATAGAGATCGCTGAAAAGTTTCGTCAATAGTTCTTTAGTTTGTAATTATTCTCTCATTTCTTCTTTCACTTGGAATTCTCTCATTCTTTCTATTCACTTTGAATGGAAGTATACTTGTAAAAACCAGAGGACGGAATCTCTGAATATTCTCGGAACCACAAGATCTGTGGCTTCTTTTAACTTCCCGTTAGTCTACCATTCCCAGTATAAACAAAAACGAATCATCACACATAGCTCACGTGATACGAGGAATGAGTAGCTGTGATTTTGTATTCTGGGCGGAGGAGGCAACTGTTTACTCAGTGGTAGGCACTTGGACCAACTTACAGTTTGTAATCACCAACATTTTCCCTCAATATTATGAAATATTTAACTTTGTAGGTTTTCATAACTATGCCTTATTTAATCATAAGAACATGCAGTGTTATAATTCAGGGCACAAATGAGTACGATAATTCAAGACAAATGGATGGCATAAATATTTATTAAAACTAAAATTTGTATCTAAATCCGAGACAACGAGCGTTACTGTAATGCTATTTCTGACAATAGATAACGTGAAGACATCTATACCTAAAACACGAAGACACATCGATAAACCCTCACTCAGTTACATTTAATTACACAGTCTCATTCAGTTACACAAAAGCAGAAGAGGAAAATAAATCCTAATGATGTGATAGAGTCCTATGCTCCAGCCTGCATTAAAATAATATGATTTATAACAGAACCGAAAATATAAATGACTAGTAGGAACCGTACTGCGTTTCTCATAGCATGAAGAGTACTAGCGAAATCAGAGAATAATATTTAAAAAACTATGAAAAAGAAGCAAAGAATGATAATGATTTTACGTGTTTATTTTTTTTCGGAATGAAGAGATCGTTTGGTTAATTATAGCCGATGAAAATTCCAATCAATAGATGAAAATGAAGTCTCTTTATAGAAAGAGAGACAGCCAAGGAAATTATAAAATTCAATACGTACGATGGAGAAAATATTTAAAATGTATCAAAATGACTTTTAGGTCACATCCCTTGCTCGCCAGCCCGAAGGATAACATTTGGATTCTTTTAAGAAATAAGGCGATCCCAGCTGGCTCCGCTTACTCTTCATTCAATTATGTATTTCCCCTGGCATTATTATTATGGTATGAATTAATATGAGTAAAATTAAATTATTTGGAATTACATAAAATACTATCATTCATTTTTGAACGCAAACTAATAATTAAATCCACAATTTTTCAAATTAAAATTTTTGGTAGTAGAGAGAGAGATATATGTAAATGATAGAAAATTTTTAAAAATCTGAAATTTATAATTCTAAGATGCTTAAAAGATGAATTTCAGTTTCAATTCTTTAGAATTTTAAGGAAAAGTAATTTTTTTAAAAATAATTCTCAAAAATATTAAATCACGAATTTGGCGACTTTGGTGACAAAATAGATAATGCTGGAAACTTCGAGAATTTCAACAATCCGTCTATTAAGAACTAAGATACGCCTGATTGGCCTAGAAGGTTCTCTACCCACCTCCTGGGAGCTATAAAAGGCCGGCAGTCTCAAGCTGCGAGTAGTCGTAGTTGGAGTCGTAGTCAAGTATCGAGTCTTCGAGAGGATAGCGAGGCAAAGGCCGAGTGCCAGCGTTGTGTCGAGCCCAAGCTATTGCTGAGCTGAGCTGTGTGCCGAGTCCTATTGTCTACTGTGAAAGCAACGTCATGTCGTGTGTGGAGTAGCCATTCGTTTAGTAGTGAGTCGGCAGTTGGTTACAGCTAAACCGAGGAGACAGTGAGAACTTCAGCCGTTTGGAGACACCGTAGAGCGAAGCTCCGAGGATCCCCTCTCCTGCTGGATTCTGTCTGGCCGCTTTGTGTGCTGTGGTTGATTACTGCTTGGGGGCTATTGTGCTGCTGTGTGCTGTCCTGTGTGTATGTCTTGGCTGTATATGGTTGTCGTTTTTGTATTCGTCGTATGTGTCTTTGTGTTTAATAAACGTCGTTATTGTTTTCTACTGAGGTCTGCTGATTGTGTTTTCACACCATACACCAACTACAAATGAACCCGGTGATCCGTAACAGTATGGATAAACCTAAACAAGAAATAAATTTTGGTTTCACATCAATGCATCATTTGCAAGTGAGTAACTAATTATTTCTATAAGTAAAAAAAGATTCTGTTCAATGCTTTTAATTTGATACGTTATTTAGACGCCAAAACGGTAATCGAAATCTAAATATTTTTGCTGAAGGAAAATACATTTATTCATACTTAGACATAAAGATTCTCTTGTAAGAATACGCAGTTATGCTTTTTAAGTATATTTGAAACGTTTTTAAGTCTCGAGATACGCGAAATATCATCTAAAAGTAGAAGGTGAAGAAGTCAATCCACGTTTGAATAAATCTTCCAACGATCTTTTACATATACCTTCACAAATTTTTAAAGAAGTTTTGATTTCTGTTTTAAAAGGAATATAAATATCTTGATCTAAGCATGTCACTCGGTGCTTTATAAAGACGAATACCCAAGAGAGAATGGAAGACATTTTGGTGTGAAACATTCCAGAATAAAAAGTACAAGACAGCTCTGGTTACTAAAACAGACACTGCTAATGCAGATCTGGACGAAGAGTAAAATTACGGTTCATCTAAAGTGGCGTGGTTAAGTCGATAATGCATGGTAGGGCTTAAAACAATTTAAAAAGAATTTGAATGGGCTCCTAGAATGTTCTTTTTTTTAGTGCAGTTTCAAACGGCAGGTGGGTGAAATGAAATATAACCTCTTCCATTCCTCTCATCGCATTTCTTTAAAGAAGGCTTTGAGCGAAAAGACACTTTTTCCTTCTTGTTTTTAAGTACTAGAATCGAATTATAAATCTTGGTGGCCCATTTGTGTGCTTCTTGATAGAATGATTAGATACCATGCCCTTTCTTACTTTTCATTCAAAGTCATACTTTTACCATCTGTCACACTTTTCATTCAGAGAAGTAACATCAAGAAAATATTATTTTTATCAATAGAAATATTACGTGTCGGGAAGGTTAATTTTATGAATCTTCATTTACAGATTATAAGAGAGTATCTGTGAAGTGAAAGTTCTGATTGACATTCATTCACACGCGACCAGAGAAAAAGACGCAATTCCAAAAAAGAGTGTTTTGAATTTGGGATGAGGACTTAAGCTACTGATGTCAGTGTTACTGATAATCATCTAGTTTTGAATCTTGCATATCATAACGCACACATGAAAGTGATAACGATAATAATTCCATGCATTTTTTTTTGCAGAGCAATAGATTTAGGATTAATTGTTACAAATGATCTCAAATGTTACGCGGAAAGAGAGATACTCAATCATTTTGTTCTTTTCATTTTTATAATGCAACTGAAAATCTTAAAATAATGACGATGTAGAAGAGAAATAGATTTAAAAAAAATTACCATTCATTTAAGAAGATTTTGCTACAATTTTAATCAAGAATTTCTGTTGAAATGATGTATTAAATTAATAACTTCAAACTATTTAAATGTTGAGATATTTTTGTAATAAAGAATACTTATCAGGATTTAAATAATAATTAGTAAATCTCCATTAAGTTCCACACAAATTCATTATTTTTCTTTCTTCCTTCAAAATATTTTTTAGTCTGTTGTTGTGTTGCTGAAATTAAATAACTAATAAATAATTCAAAAAACAAATTGATCCAAACATTATTTGTGAGAAACATAAATGTAAAACATATATAAATGCATAATCAATTATAAAATAAATTTGTTACAAACAATCAAGGACAAAGACTTTTGATTATATGTAATGGCACATGCTAAGAACGCAGCTTTTCACTCTATTTCAAGAAGCATAAAAGTATTGGGCTTACATTTAAGTTCAAATATCGTTTATATCTCCAATCGAGCTCTTCCCAATAAAA
>JAPMOR010000761.1:85052-110924 GCA_026543865.1 Argiope aurantia
GGAGGCCACATGTGTATCAATAAAAACGCATAATTGGCGAGCTCTTCGCGCTTTATTAATGACGCCTCGAGACAGTCAAAACTACCGCCAATATGCTCGGTATCGTCTTCAAGAATGATGAATGATCCGCCAAACAAATGAATTGGCGCAAGTCATCCGAAAAGTGAGTGTCAGCGAGCGGTAAAAAATTACAAGATAACGCAAATTCCACTCGATTATAGCTTCTTGAGAACTTCATGATGGAAATGTCGTTAAGTGAAAAAATGCCGGTTTGCTTTTTAAAAGACATCTGTTTGTTTTAATTAAGATGCGACATTTAACAATAAGCATAATTAGTAACAGATGTAATTCTCCGAAGCCCGAACTGTTGCGAATATTTTCTTTTAAAACTTTAAATAAAACCTGTCACGATTTGAATAACCTTATTTTTGTGTTTTTAGGTTTTGTGTTCATATATTTAAACAATTTTATTTGTATTATTTTGCATATTGCTTTTTTATTTTTATAAATTACTTAATAAGTAGGTAGATAATAATAATTACCAGTGTTTTAGATACCCTTTAATTACCCGCGTATAGGGTGTACCTGGTAATACTCTATAAATATCGATGTGCTAGAAAAACCTTTACACGCAGAAAAAAAATCACATTTAAAATCGGCTTAAAATTTGTATTTAAACTATCAAAATCAAAATTTTTAATAACACAAGACAGTTTTTCAAAGTAAATTAGAATAACGCTTTCTTATAAGCTCTTATCGGCCGTATAATGACAACTAAAAGCAAACCGAGAGTTTTTTTTCTGCTCAAAAATTTGTCTAAAATATTTATTTAGGTTCTTATTAGATGAGCTCCACCCGACCATTGAGTAGTTTTTATTAACTGACTTTGACTTTTTATGATTCTAGAATTATTGGAATTAAAAACTGAAAGAGGGTATCACAGTCAATTAGGAAGAAACCACTTGTTTACATACTTAGAAGGAAAAAATATGAGAATCAATAGAATGTCCAACAGCCGAATTATTGTTGGTTTATTTGCGCAAAAGAAAATTCAGATCAGATAGAGACAAAATGGTTCATAGAAAGCAATTCACATCCGCAGAATGAAATATCATGAGGTTTGTTTAGATTTTCTTTGCTTTCGGAGAAATCAGGTTAACAAGAAAAAGAAACGGCTTGGAAAATTGAGTTTGGGATGAGATTTAGAATAATGGTATAATGATTCTAGAGTATTCATTCACACAAACATTAAAGTGCAATAGGCTAGTTAATTAACATCGTCGCACAGCACAGTTTCAAGGTACAAGATGAGGGAACGATAAGCGATGCGTTCCAAAATTATTTAAATTAAATTCATAGTTTGCAAATAATTTTAATTTGTATTAATCTTTTGTTATACGCAAACAAATGCGCATTCATCAACTACTTTAATTATAATGATAACTTAATTTTTAAACGGTAAAATAATTATTAACATAGTTTTGATGAAAATAAATAATTTAAATGACTAATTTTATCTTAAAATCATTAAAAGTATTTAATCTTTGGTTTTTAAGCTATTATTTATTATAATTTACAAAAGAATTACTAAAAAACCGTCCCGTAAATTAAAAAACGTAGCTGATGACTCATTACATACATAAGCAAACATTTCTAACTTTAATAGTCAGAAGGAAATAGTAGAAAGTTATTGAATGCGTAAGCAGATTGAAAATAAAAAATAATGACAGTTTTGAATGAAGTAGTAAAACGAGACCCTTCAGTAACCACATAACTACTCCTAAAGCAGGGAGGGGCAAACCTTTTTCGATCGCGAGCTAAAAATCGAAAAAAAAAAAAAAATTTGGCGGGTTAAGATAAATTTTTCTAAAATTTTAAAAACAATATAAAAGTATCACGGTTTAAGTATATGTTAATGAGATGAATGAAATTGCGATTTCATTTTTAAAAGCTACGTATATTCAGATTCGAAATCAGATGCACTGATTCTAAGGAACGAGGCTAAATGCTCATCTGTCAGTCTACTTCTGAAATAATTCTTTCTAAGGTTCATAGTTGAAAACACTTGTTCACGTATATAAGATGAAGCAAACATAGCACCGATTAACTGGGCTTTAGATATTAAATTTGGATTGTTAGATTGCAACTCAATTAATTCAAGTTGCAAATCGACCTCACTGCTTCACAATTTACGTTGAAAGGCATGGCTAAAAGATCCAATTTTGTTTCAATGGCACTGAAATCTGGAAATCTGCGTTCGAACTCAAAATGCAATTTTTTCAAGTCATCTTCATAATTCTTAAGCTTCTCTTCATTTACTGAAGGTATTGAATTTAATCTCGGGAAACGAGACAAATCGTTCTTAGCTAGCTGCCCAGCAAACAGATTAAGTTTTAATTTAAAAGCTTTGAGTTGGGCCCAGATATCGTCGATAAATTGATTTCTCTCTTGCATCTTGACATTCAAGTTCCTCATATGACAAAGAAGATCTATAAAAAATGCAAAGTCCGAAAGTCATTCTGTATCTTCTAACATGTCGCACTCCGCAGAACACTGTTTCTCATGGAAGAACGACACAATGTCGTCTTTCAGCTGTCAAACTCGCTCGAAAACACATCCTGCACTAAGCCATCTTACTTTCATGTAATACAGTACATCAGAATTTCATGTAATACAGTACATTGCACGTACTGAAGAAAATCTCGAAATTTCCTGTGAGTAAGCCCACGAGATTGAATAATATTTACAAGCTTCATGACTGCATTAAGCACGGATTTCATATTCAATGCAGATTTACGTAGATATCTTGATGTATAATACAATGTAGAAAAACAACATTGTTCCCGGGAAAATTTTGATTAAATAATCCAAGAAATCCAGATTTTTTTCCTGTCATATTTGGTATTCCATCGGTAGTAATACTACATATATTTGTTATGGACACTTTCAAAGTTAAAAGCCCTTCCTGAAGTTCACGAAAAATATGACATCCCTTTGTAGTTTCCTTTTAAGAACGCAAGCACGCCAGTTCCTCGGTCATTTCGAAGTTCTCATCAACACCTCTTATAAATAATACTAATTGAGAAGTATCATTTATATCTGTGCTTTCATCCATAGCTATGGAGCAAAATTTAAACTGGTCAATCTTTGACTCTAATTGTGATGTCAAATTTTTATCGATGACTTCGATTCTAAAAGTCACCGTTTTTCGAGATAAGCTTACAGTCTCAGAATTATTTTCTTGTCTGAACATAGAACATCACAAACTTGGAGCATGCTTTGTTTAACAAACTTCCCATCACTAAGAGCTTTATTATTTTTAGCAATATTGTTTGCTACAATGTAACTTGCATGTGTAGCTCTTCTTGGATATTGCTGCTTCCCTTATTGAAATAATTTTGTGGGCCTGATATTTTTTTACTAAGACTTTCAACACTTTGTTTTCTTTCATATTCGGACATTGCTTCGTAATTTAAATTATTATGCTTAGAGGTAAACTGTTGGGAAATGTTATATTCTTAGAAGACTGCTACAGCTTCATTGCAGATGAGACACACTGGTTTATCTTTTACAACTGTAAAAAATATTTCGAGGTTCATCAAGTCTGAATCAACTTTACATTTTTAGTAGCCCTTTTGGGGTTGAAATATTTTACGAAGAACCCAAACAAGCACTAGCTACGCTATACTTTTAATAATTTCACCACTATTCATAATGATGCTGTATGTCCGCAATTTTACCATACGCAATCAATAATATTAGAACTCGGACCAAAAGAAAAAGCCGCTGGCTGGAGCTTAAAATGTATGTAATGTAATGTAAATGTAATGTAATATTTGAGGTCTAATTCACTTATATTGGATTCCCATATGTCTAATCCCCGAGAAAGAGATAGCACTTGTTGGCACCAATCTACAGCTATAACTAACAAAGAGCTTCCTTTTTTTTAACACTTTACAGATTGAAAGATGTCTGTGCTTGCTATTTCCGGTCGATTTATGTTTTGTAGAACAAAAGTAGAGAAAGTAAAAAGATCATCAGTTCTTTGAAAAAAAGGAATTAAAAAAAAAAGAAACTAATATTTAATCAAAGTAGAAAAGGAGACCAATATATAATATATAAATATATATTTCTTTTATTTTGCCTCGGACCGGCAAAATGAAAATTATATCTGCGGGTCGGTTAGAACCTTCCGGCGGACCGTAGTTTGCCCATCGTTGTCCTAAAGGGTTCTTTGGCTAAGGCTCCTGAGGAATTTCCTCTGAATAAGAATGGGGAATCGAATCTTGTCTGAGAGCCGCAACTCGAGAAGGGACATTCTTTCAAAGAGAATTGGGTGCGGTATAAGCTTCAGATATTTAAAAAAAAACCAATAGGATGTTTTACAATCTTTATCAAATTTTGAAAAATACTGGTTGTTTCAATTTTGATACGGTGAGTGGAATTTTATTTCATGGTAGATTGGTTCAGAGAATGGAAAGGCAACATTTTTATGATCATTGCAAACTGAATTTGAGTTGCTGTTCCATTCGCCAACATTTTTATGTTTCTTTGATCAAAGTTTTAAAATAATGCATGTGGTCTTCTTCATTGAAAAGAAAGGCAGCAAGTCTCAGTCAGAATCAAGAGATGGCTGATAAATGAATCAAAAAGCCCCTCAGCTTTCTAGGAGCATGTATTAATAGGCTCAGAATAGCTTGAAAGAATAGCTATTCATGATTTCTTTTGCTGCTAATAATAGATGTTATATCCCACTGTTTCAAGTGGTCCGGATGTTTTATTTCTATCTTTACTAGGAGCCAACCAAAATCTTTAATATTGGTCCCCGAGTTTGAGTTTATAAGTTTTTTATGGCCTCAAAGACATCTTTAGTTAGGCTGCACAATACTTGGTGTTAAAACATTCATATGCATTTATAATAAAATCGAAATGGAATAGGAACGAAATCCGAATGTCTAAAAATAGAGAGACGCTTGTTCGAAAAGACGTCAAGTTATTATCATCAAAGGTAAATAAACTTTATTATTAGGATTAAAAGATTCTTGGAAAAGTTTCTACTTTAATCGACGTCTCTTAACATGCGTTCCTTATATTTGAAGACATTTTTTTTATAATTCAATCGTTTATTAGTGGTTTCTTAATTCCGTGTGACATTTGCTGCCCGTTCTCTCAAAGTTAAAATCTTAAAACCCCTTGCGGTACCTCAGGGCTTTTATTACATAAAAAAACTAATGATTTCAATAAGTGGAAAGTGATTTTCAAAAAATCCTTTTCATCCGCACTGTACAGGCGGCAAGAATGATCCCGCCTGCATCTGATCGCGCCTGTATCAAGTAACTACTGAAATGAACTTTCATCTCATTTTCCTTTCAGACGTAAAAATATCAACCACCTCGACGCGCAGCAAATATTCGAAATATAACTATGTTACACCGAGAACACTTTTGTGTACGAGTAGTACAATAGGAGACAAAAAGCCTTTTTGTTAACAATCAGGAGAGTCTAAAACCTATTGTTTGATATGCAGAAAGAAGCGGTCCATTTCCTTCTTAAAATTTCGAGTCGCAGAGAAGTTCTCCGTAATGAGACTTCTTTGTGTCCAAGTCTTTTTGCATCGACAGAAAAAGACTCACAACGATGCTTGAAGACGCAAGCGCTTTGTTGCCAATCAATGGAGAGCAATGAAAGACCGCACTTAAAGAGGTTATTGATAAGCCGATGACAAAGCAACGGTCCGATGGCTGTCCTTCTCGAGATGCAAAGGACGTGGGAGCGAATTAGAATTGTCATCGGAGAGGGCACTTTTCTCCCTGTTACCTGAAGCAAATAAATCTGAGGGTTTGGAAAAATTTTCTCAATGGGAGCACGCTTCCTGCTTCCCATGAATCTAACCAATTTTTAATAATCAGCAGCTTACTGTATTTGCTACATGATTAAAGGGAGAGACATTATAGATTTTTAAAATGATGGTTTAATGAGCGTATTAAAAACAAACAAACGGTAAACTGGTTTTAAGTAGGTCTCATCTAATTTTTCACTTAAGAATGATATTGGTTTAGTTTAGTTATATTAACGTCCCGTTGTTAAGCAACACTAGGGTTATTTTGAGATGGACCTCGTAATTTTGAACCACGGTCAGATGGCGAGGACGATACCTGAGCTGGCACTCCCCTCTCCACGCCACACCACACCAGCGGAGGACATTTGGTATGACGGATTTAACGTGCAACAGACCCGCTTACACGACGGTTCTTCTGTGAAATCGGGTCTCGAACTTGAACACCAGGCCTCCGCGGCCCCAAAGAATGATATTGGACTAGACACCTCAGGCTAGCGGTTAATAAACGTTTTGTTTATTGTTTTTTAAAAAAATCTAGATCCATTTCAGGATTTTAAGGTGCTATCAAAAACATAAATATTTGGTATATCTATCATTTAAATTTCGCAGCATTGTATTTGTCTTGTAAAATGAAGAGATAAATAACAGAATCCTTCTTCCTTAGCTTTCAATAATGGAAAAAAAAATCGCGAGATTCAAGATTTGATGAAACAATGGCAACGGCTTGCATCTCAGGGCAATAATGCAATCTATTATTGGAAATGAGAGAAACAGTTTTAAAAACTAATTTGTCGAAATTCATTAAAAATTTAAATACCTATTAAACTGATATCAAAAAGACAAAGTTTTAAATTTTGAAATGCTGAGAAATGCATTTTTGTGTCATAATATTTTCAATTTAGTTTACTTTTTAATCAATTAAAATTTCAAAAAAAAATTTTTTTTTCGTCCCGTGGCGCACATCCCTACCCTCCAAAGTATAAAAGTATTAAATTTGGTAACTCTGAATCAAACGGTCGGGCTTATAGAGCGCCAAATTACACCCCCCCCCCCCCACACACACACCTTGAAAATGAGAATTTTCTGGGACATATATTTGCGTGGAATAAAAAGACCCTCAATGGTGTTGAGAAGCAAGCGCTTTGTTGCTAATCAATGGTCGCCCTTTAAGGGTTATTGATAAGCCGGTGATAGATAGATAGACTTTTTTTTCCTTTGATCGTACTTTTGAAGACAATAGAGGGATTTTAAGTAACTTGCCAGCTCTTTACAACTATGACTGTATTTTGGATTATAATGTAACGTAAATAAAGTTAGTTAATCAATTTTAAAAATGATCTTTAACTGGTAGAATTTCTTTTTCTAGAAGAATATGTTCATTTTAATTACCTCTTAATTTTTAATCTTGTTTCTCAATATCGCTACCTGATGGTCTCACTAATATGAATATAAAAACAAATTTTATTAATGCTTAACTGGTAATTAATCAAAAATAGAACCATAATTGATAATTGTAGTTCAAAAATAAATTGAAAAATATTTGCTATAGTGCGCTAACAAATTAAAAAATGGGCGAAAACACAATGACATAATTGCCTTATGAAAAACATGGTGATGAAGTCTGTTTAAATAAGAGTTTTTAGTAATAGGTTTACAATCGTACTGTGTTAGATTATTTGGTAAGAGATAAAAAAAAGTCGATCCACTGAGGAATAAATTTTGGGGTTTCATTAAGGGATCTGCAAATGCATTTAATTGTATTGGACTACAGGCTTATTGTCTCTTGAAGATAAATTGTAAAGAACCAAGTGGATTCGATAAGAAAAAATATACAATGCAAGATTATTGTGAAACGTTTTTTTAAAGTGGTATCCTTGAGAGAATGGATTTACTTTGCATTTAATTACGTTACAATCAAAGAGGAATGATACGATTGATCCACCATCTCCCACAAGAATTGCCCCCATCTTTACAAAGTTTTTACAATTAGGAGTTATTGAGTTTAAAATTTTTTTTTGTTGTTCCAATATAGCGATGCCACGCATTTATCTTTTCTTTTTTCTTTCTTTATTTTCTCGCATTGTAATTGTCAAAAAAAAATCAAACTTGAGATTTTGTCGAACCTCTATGTTTCAGATCTTCCTGAGTCCGGAAAACCATTATCTTTTAAATCAATATCACAACACGCCAAATCAGTTATATTTATTTATATGTATTATAATTATATTATCTTGAATCTATTATCCCTTGTTCAGCTTTAAGTTCGATTTTTAGTCTAATGAATCTACTATCCCATTAATACAAGAAAAATTAAACGAATTATAAAAAAAGTATCGTTTGATTATACGATCAAGTTTTCGGTTATAATGCAGTAGTGATTCTGTTGCTGTTAAGACACTGATGCGTTGCTCTCTTAACACACTACCAGAAGAAAACTTTTCAGCTGTGTATACCTGACATCTAAATTTTTCCATGATGAAACTTCTATACGTCAAAGACTTTTTGCAACGAAAAAACAAAAACAACCTCGCACTGATGCTTGTAGACGCAAGCGCTTTGTTGCGCTAATCAATGGAGCGCAATTAAAAGACCACTCTTAAAGCATTATTGAGAATCCGGTGACAAAGCGCCGTTCCAATTGCTACCCTCCACAGCGTGTGTGAGGGAATTAGAGCTGTTATCGGAAAGAGTTTTTCTCCCCATGTTATCTGAAACCGATAAATCTTTGTGGTTGGGAGAGTATCTGTTGAAAATTTTGGTTAATCGGAGCTCAGTTTTCTTGCGTAACATCAATCCATATTTCATAAGCAGCGCTTTAATTCGCTTATCATACGGTTGGTGTGAGAAACACAATGGATTTTTGGGAATTGTTTCGATCCGAATGCATTCGTTAATGCCACTGGATGATCTCTCCCCCTTTTTTTGGTTTAAATACACTTTGAGATTGCAGAAAGGATATAACAGCTTAGCATTACGAATTATTAATTTTTATAATTCTTTTGGCAGTTCTACTTAATTGACTTTTTTTGTTCTCGAGAGCTCTGAAAATTGCGTAACTCTTCAAAATACGGAGCACAGAAGCAATTCACAAATTCGATATACATCAAGCCGCGTTTCGACGACCTGTGGCCTTACGGATACGGTCGTAAATATGCCAACTGACCAATTGTATGACCACCTGCGCCTGTGGACGTCGATCCAGAGCTTTCAGCAAATTGTCGGTAAAATGAACAGATATCAAAGAACCCCGGAAAACCAGAAGAAAGGGGAAAATGTGTCTATCTACAGAGGCGCAAAGTAGGGTGAAACGAAAAAATCAACTGTTGATTTTTAATTTGTAATAGTGCGGAAAAGTTGACTTTTGGTATAGATAAGATAAATAAAAATTATATAAAATATTAGAGTATATGTTGAGGCGCCACAAGGACGTTAAAGTTTAATAAAACTACACTTTTTACAACCTTTTAAGGGTTCTTACGTGCCTCGATTATGAAATAAAATGCTTTTATTAGACATTTTCATAAGAATAAAAGTATAAAAACAGTTTTACTATTGCACTGGCATGGCGCTGAGTCGTCGCCGGAGCGGTTGCTATTGAGGTAAGGCGGAGATTTGTCTGCGTCCGGTGGCATGGACAGAGCTTGTTTCAAATCAGTAGCTTTGTCGTGTTCAGTTGAATTGGCGTCTCCCCTATGTCTATTGTGTAACTGATTAACGTAATTGGTTAGTTTGTGCTTTGTTGTGAGTAAAAATGACTCAGTCTAAATTAGTAAAGACGACAAATATCGGAGAGCTTTTTTTGGGGGGGGGGAAATTTAGTGGTTTGCTTGAAGTTGAACATACTGCTGACGAATCTAATGCTACTGTTATATTAGACATAACCTCAAAATTGCTCCAAAGTAGGATCCTTTTGTGAATATGTAGCACTTTATTTCTCATAATATAACAAATATGGCCAAGAGCTTCCATTCCCGTTGCTTCTAGCAAAAGAATTTCACAAATGGTAAAAGGTTATCGTGCTAAATACATGAATTTATTTAAGTCTAAAAACATAAAATGATCAGATAAGTTTAATTTCAACCTCGCAGAATTTAAAGAAGAAGCTAGACGTTATTTGATATTGCTGACTTGTATAACTTGTATAAAAAATGACTTGTATAAAAGGTTCTAAACAATCAATGCTCTAACAGGAAAATGGTTATAGGTAATATTGATATTGCTACCATAAGTACTTTGAGGAAGAAAGAAGCAAGAAAGAATAAAGAACTACAAAGAATAGTTAATTTTAATCAAGAAAGGGCAAAAAAATACTAGTGCATCAGAAACGATTATTGGGGACAATAACAGCGCTGAAGAACAGTGTTCTTTACATAAATGAGGCAAGGCAAATAGACAAGAAGTGATAAAACTACCGAGTGCCTGTGCGGTTTAATATTAAGTTAAAACTTTATATAGAAAGCATCTGAAGTTGAACCAAATAATATAGGGGACTTGGTCATCGACTTTCCCTGGCTTCCTTGTCACATGCTAGCAGTGGAAAAGAGCTGTGAGACTGGTGGTCGAATCGGTTCAAAATGTCTGTGGTTCAATCGCAAGAGAAGAATACATAAGAGCAAAAATTGGCTCCCTTGTGAATATGCCCAAATTTAATTAAAAACACTTTTTAATGTGGCAATAAAGTAGAAACGAACATTTTGCAGCTGTAATCATTAAGGATACAAAAATAAGAAACGCAAAATATATTTTGTAATTAACAAATTTTCCCAGTTGTAATGCTTATATATGTATTTAAAATCCTCTTTTGTAATATTATATGAACGAAAAATTCATAGAAATATTTTATAAAAGTTTATAATATTTCAATTTTTTTTAAACAAAATTTAAGCTCTTTTCGGCACTTCGAAATATTATTGTATTGCAACCAGAATTTTTAAAAATTCTTTTTGAACCTAAAAGCTAACTTTTCACCACTATTGCCAAACTAAAATCTGAGAAAAAAATTTTAAAGGATCCTTTTAAAAATTTCCATTTTTTCAAATTTTTTCCAAATTTCAAGCTTTTTACGGCACCTCAAGATAATGTAATATTGTAACCAAATTTTTATATATTGTTTTTGAACTTAAAAGGCAACATTTCCGAGCTATTACCAAAGTAAAATCCAAGGAAATTTTTTTAAGGCAGTCTAAAAATTTCAATTTTTTTCTATTTTTTAACAAATTTCAAGCGTTTTGCGGCATCTCAAGATAATGTAATATTGCAACCAAATTTTTAATATTGTTTTTGAGCCTAAAAGGCAACTTTTCCGCACTATTACCAAAGTAAAATCTAAAAAGAAATTTAAGGCCATTTTCATTCCACTCTAACGCACAAGTCATCGGAATGGGCTTCAGAGAGTGGCGTTAATTTGGCAATCACTTCGAGGAAAACTGCTGTTGCGTCACTACATAACCGAAAAACAAATCTCATTGCAATGTTAAATGACATGCCCAGTAAATTGGATCGAAAATGTTTCGATTAAAAAAATTGTTCTATCAGATAGTATTAGGTGGCGAAGCTGTCTCTTCAAATATTATACCATTGCTGAATTTCTCAGAATATTTGAACTTCATATTTATTCCCCGAAATATCCTCAGAATTTTATTTTTCACCAATTTTTTTATTAGGTTTACCGGAAAGTTCTGTCCGCTTCGGTTACAATCATAACTGGGGATGAAAAGTGGATTACCTATGAAAACATCATAAGAAAAAGGGCATATTGTGAACCCGGAAAACCTGCCCCCTCTACCTCTAAACCGAAGTTGAGCCTGAGCAAGAGAATGTAGTGTATATGGGGGGACATTCGAGGAACAATACATTTTGAGCTGTTGAAACCAAACGAAAGGCTAAATTCGGAGAGGTACTGTCAGCAATTGGATAAATTAAAAACAGCACTCCAAGAAAAGCGGCCGGCGAAGTTCAATAGGAAGGACATCATACTGCTTCATGACAATGCCAGGCCACATGCTGCTTTGGGGACTCGTTAGAAAGTCGCAGAGCTAGGCTGGGAAATTCTGTCGCATCCACCATACTCCCCGGACCTAGCACCATCTGATTATCACTTGTTTCTGTCCTTACAAAATTTCTTGCAGGGCAAACAATTCAAGAACGAAGAAGATATCAGACAAACACTTGTTCAATTTTTGGCCTCTAGAGATAAGACATTTTTTAAAAATGGGATATACAAATTGCCATCAAGCTGGCAAGAAGTCATAAATAATGATGACAATTATATTTTTCATTAAAGTTTATCCAAAGTATGAAAAATGTATTCCTTTGTTTCATTCTAAAACGGACATAACTTTCCGGTAGACCTAATATTTATTTTACTGAAGTGTTAGCGTAAAATTACTTACTGACTTGTTCTACCAAAACTATCAATTCTCTTTAATTATAAACTATTAATTATAGCAAAATAATTGTTTTTATAAATATCATTTAGAATTGATTAAAAAAAATTAATACTTTAACTTATGGACAGATGATAATGTGATTGGTATTGTTAGTGAACATAGGAATCAATATGTTTTCTGATTGTTGAAAAAAACATTTTTGTAAATACTAGTATTTACATTTTGTAACACTCTATTGCTTAAATCCATTGCTTATGAGAAACTTGCAGATGAAAGGGAATTTCCACGAGGTAGGATTTACATTAAACATAAAATTAATATAATAATTAAATATAAAATAATAATTCTTAGATTATAATTTTATTACGAATCTAATAATATCCTTAAATTTTTAACATGTTCTCTTTTATGTTTAAGTGAGGTTGGAGCAATTAACTGCTTGACAGCTGGAAGTCTTTCACTTGTGACAGTATTCCATAGTTTTTATAACCATATCTCAGTGAACTGTATCCTGAAGTAAGAGCTCAACTAAGCCTCGTTTTCAATTTTGGTTCATGATGAATTTATGACTGACATCTTTTTTCGATGGTAGGAAGGATTTATTAAATAACGACTATCTACAAGAGAAATCTTAAAGGGATCGATAAAAAATTTTTCATTTGTCTTCCTTCAGAAAATTGAGCAGAATCCACAGCATACCGTATCATATTATTAAAAATTTTGAACTATCTGTCTATACATTCTATAACTTAACACCTGCTTTCAAGTTTTTCTTAGGCGGCGACCTGGCCTAGGAGTAGCACGTCTTACCCGTGGTCTAGTCGTCTCGGGTTTGAGCCCTGGTTCGGGCATGATTGTACTATCTGTGAGGTGAGGTGATTGAAATAGTCCCCTCTCCCCTGTAAAAAGGGATTGTGCAGGCGAGTGTCCTCTTCATATGAGCTAGAAGTCAGACTACTGCTCTCGGGTGCTCAGGAGCCTTGGTTCGCAGAAACTACAGCACCAACTCGGCTTAAATCGCTGACAGTTTGTCAGCGGGCTTGCAAAGTGCCATAAGTAACAACATTTTTTTTCGATTGTTTCTATTGAGAACATTTGTTGATAAAATGTTATTAATTTCAACTGCTCTCTTTAATTTCCGATATAAATATAATTTGGTTGAGTTATAACAAATTATTTGTCATTATTAAAATTCAAACATTTAAAATTTTTAATAATTTTAAAATGAAAAATTGTTATTTGAATTACTTTTTACCATTAAAATTTCATTTATAACTATTTTAACACTTAAAAATTAAACTATAATTATTATTCAAATATCATGTGAATGAACATTATTATTTTCTTTTAAAAATCAAATTATGACTTACGTATTAAGAGACAAAACAATTATTTTTGCATATAAAAAGGAGTAAGAAATTAATTAAACTCATCTTTAAATTTCTAATTTAATTTATATAATTCTGGATATTTAAAAAATGCATTTGAATTTATAATTATTTTTCTTATAAAAATTAAATTGCAGTTCAAAAATTAGGAGAAGAAGCATTTATTTTTGCTTAAAAAAAGAAAGTGTATTAATTAAAATATTTGTAATTAGTAAAATTAATTTGAGATAATTTTAAAAGAAAATAAATTAAAAAGTAGAAAACATTAACTCAGGACTGAATTTGGGTCTTGTAAATGCGAAGGTAGCACTTTATCCACTGCACTCTTTGGGCGGTCTGTAAAGAGCACACATTATTAGTATCTAAGTTATATTGAAAGTTTGAGGGCCACTTTCTCGAAATGGGTCGGCTATAGCACTTTAATATTTTTATGAATGAACATCCTAAACATATAATACTACTATATCAAATCTCATTCCGAACTTCATTTTCTTTTCTGTGCCTCTCCTTATGTTAGTCTTGTTTTGGGTTGGTTTGGTTTGGTTTGGTTATATTAACGTCCCGTTTTGAAGCAACACTAGGGCTATTTTGGGACGGACCTCGTAATTTTGAACCACGGTCAGATGACGAGGACGACATCTGAGCTGGCACCCCCCTCTCCACGCCACACCACACCAGCGGGAGGACGTTTGGTCATGACGGATTTAACGTGCAACTGACCCCCTTACACGACGGTTCTTCGGTGGAATCGGGTCACGAACTTGAAACCCTCCGGTTCCGAAGCCGAGACCTTACCACCAGGCCACCGCGGCCCGTCTTGTTTTGGGAGTAGAATATGTTGTTAATCACAGTATCTACGACGTTACAAAGTTTCTTAAAAGTAATAATTGACCAGTCTCTATTATTTTGAAACTTGGAATTTCTACGATGGAATGAACCACAATGCTGAACATTCGGGAAATTTGAGCACTGCCAGCATAACGCGAATGTCATTTTTGAAAAATTGATTATGTTATTACCTTGTAGTAGTTTTTTTTTAACTGTTCGGTGTCTTATAGATCTGTATTCTGTAATTTCTTACGCCAGCTCATTTTTAATTTCATACTTTTGCACGCTGCAATGCCAAATAAGTCCCCCCCCCCCCCCCCTTTAGACTTGAAACTTATTTTGGAAATGGAACTTATACTTTCTGTATAGATGAGCTTAAAACAACTTCAGTACTTTCTTATGCTCTTTTTTTATTAAAAGAATTATTTTTGTAATGAAGAACTGAACCGAAATTTCACATCGAATTTCTTTGATCTTTTTAGTGGCTTCTTTATAAATTTTAATCCATTTGGTATGAAAATATCTCTGATCTCTTTTCGCATCTTAAAGCGGTTACAATAGTTCGATACATCCCAGAAAGATGCAGTTAAGTTCATTTTGACTACCTATAATCTGGTTTCTAGTCTGAGCCATAATTATAATTTCTATATGAATTTGGATCATCCATAAATAAAAAGTACAATTTGAATAAACTAAAAGCTTAAAAAACACACTTTAAAAGCGTAAACAACGGAAAATGAAAACTGTAATAGGAAGCGTACAATGGCAGGAGGAGAATACCCAAACTGCGTAGTAGAATGACTTCCGATAAAACTTTACAATTCCATATTATTGATAGGGTCTTTTGAGACTTAAAAGTATTTATGAAAATCTGTGCAATTAGAAACAATTAACACCAGGATTATATTAACCGATCATTCGAATTTTTAAAAATAAGAAATGGAATTTTAAGGCCACAATCAGAGAGCATATTTATTGCCAAGTTCACTGATAAAAGATCGCAATTTAGGGAATTTGCCTTCTTTAAAGGCAAGAAACCAGTTGAATCATCTCTCTGTAAATTGACGTAACAAAAATTGAAAAGTGAACTCTAGATAACAGTTCTAAGAAAACTTATTTTGGTATAATTAATAATTTATAATTGAAGAGAATTGCTAATTTTGATTGGATAAGTCAGTAAGCAACCAAAACAACGAATAAAATTAACAACAGAATATGTTAAACATTTTGTAGGAATGAAACCTTTGAAGGTATTAAAGATGAAATGCAGAAGTTTTGAAAAAATTCTGCAGCGATATGACAACTTTTGCCATATCGCTACCAGCACATTTTGATATGAAGAGTGCTATTTTGTCAGTGCCCAATTACTTCTGTCTAAGTAAGTCCCATTCTTCTGAGATATTACGTGAGAAGTGAAATTGGAAAGTGAGATCAAACATAAGAACGTGAACCAGCACAACTCATTAGATTTTGAAAAGTATTCATCGGCAAATAAATGTCTAATAGTGTTCAAGCTTTCAATAAATTTTCGTCTTATAATTAAAATAACAAAAGCGATTTTTTAAAGTTATCATTCAGAAACTGGTAGATTTTAAATAAACACTTTTAATCTTAAATGCCGCGATTATTGTTAGAATGTAATTCTGAAAAATCAAAAGGAAAAACATTTTGCCTTAAAGATATAATTGCTTACAATCCTACTTTAAAATTGGGTGTAGAAGTCATTTTGAAGAAAGGGCAGTTAAATGGGAAATAGCGCATTCATTTTAAGATGCCCCGATTTGCTAACATACACACATTTGAAAATTTCTTTATGCTGATGAAAAATTGCAGAACAAAAATATTTAGCCCCAATGGCTTTCCAACTCAAGATTTAATGCTTAACAGTGGTGAGGAAATGACAGCAAACGCAGTTTTCCTCCTGAGAAAAAGCATGCTAGTGCTACCGAGAGACTTTCAGTGCTAGAACTATATGGGCTAAAACATTGAAACAGATTTGATTTATATTGAAATTGCTTTTCACCTATTTAAAATTCACAGAAAAGATTCAAATGTAATGAGTGTGATGGTCCATTATATTTCCATTCAGTAATTACTGTTTCAATGACTTGCAGTTTTCGATAAATAACACAGTTTTATGAAGGGCTATGAATGATCACGCGAATAGCATTCAAAGGGCGTGCAGGTGCGTTATGTTATGCTCAAGAAAATAGCCGAGATAATAGTTACAACGTAAAGGGGATCATGCATTTCAATATATATATATAATTGCATTTTCTAAGTTTTCACATGTTCTGTTCCTTTTAGAAAAATCTGCTCAGTATTACTCAGCAATTGACTTTATTTAATATACAGAGAGTTAGATAAGTTTTATAGAACCGGGACTAAGCACTTCCACTAAATATCCTTGAACTTCTTCGATATTCACGAATTTGTTTTTAAATGAAGTGAGAGTTTTATATATTGTTACGAAATTTTCTTTACCGGGGTTCGTTTGGATAGTGGGAGTGATATGGTGTAAAGAACGCTCAATCAGCAGGCAGAAGTAGAATAAAAACAACAACGTTTATTTACACGAAGACACACACAGGACAGCACAAAAGCGACAACTATATACAGCACAGAAGACGATTATCTTCACCCGAGACGTGTAGCATACAACAGCAGCATACAACCAGAATCTACTGCAGACAGTAGCGCACAGCTCAGTTCAGCACGAGCTTGACTCCGTCGCGGCTCACCATCGTTTCCGCCTTCTCCGCTCCGTCTTCGGACTTGGATTACTCACTTGACTTCGCTGCTCTCGAACTCGGACTACTGGCTTTTCCGCTCCGTCTTCGGACTACTCCGTCGTCTCCTTCCGACTTGACTCTCTGGCAGCCGCAGCCCCTTTTATAGGTCTCAGGAGGCGGGGCTAGAAGCCTCTCAACCAATCAGGAACGTTCGAGGCGTATCTCGGTTCCTACTGGACGGATCGGGAAAATTCTCGAAGTTTCGGATATTATCTATTTTGGCGCCAAAGTCGCCAAATTCGTCGCCAAGTGGTCGCCAAGTTTGTCACCAAGCTCTGGGACCTCCGACGCGCTAGTCCCATTCAGATGACTGTAAAACTTTCTTTCTATTGATGGAACAAACTATGCTGGGAAGCCGAATTGCAGGTTTGTAACAATATATTGGAATTTACTTGCTTCTATATTTCTGCATTTAAAAATTTGGGCAAGTCTGTACTATAGACAAATTAGCATGTTTTGTCTTTGCATTTATTTAATAGTAAACGTTTTCACTTAAAAAATCTACAGTATTTTCTGTCTTTAAACTCCTCTTATTTGCGTCATCTTGTCTTTGTTATATTGGATATTTTCATTAATACCTGCATCTTCTCATGTTACAAGCCAAAAAGAACAGGCTTTTAGTTTCACTTTAGAATTATATAAAATCAGAAATAAAAAGTAAACTTGATTAACTAAGCAATGCTGAACACTGATCTGTATTAAAGAATACATCTTCATAAATTCCAACACTTGAGCTAACATTAAATAATTTCCAATCATACAAAACGAGCCCATGAGGAGAGATCATCTGAGAATTCACAGTGTTCTGTGCATGCTTCGGTGTCGAACACTTATTATGAGAGACTCCTTTCTCCAGAGTGAACCTCATTCACTGAAAAAGAAACTTCCTCGTCGAAATTCTAGTGGCTGATTATGATATCTTGAATTAAAACCCCATTCACTTGAAATCCCATTTACGTGGCAAACTTTAAAGCAGAGTTCACAAGAGGCCAACTATTGCGCCTCTGTAGTTGACCTTGTATGAATGCTACTTAACTCTATACAACACCTAGCATCTAAATACTCACTGCATTCTCTTCACATCTTTTTTTTTAAATTTCAACATAAGAAGAAGCGTACAAAGAAAAGATACTGCTGTCAAATGAATTCAGCATCAAAATTCTGATGTGTATCTACATCATAGATTCCCTTAAGTCCGCAAAAATTCATTAAAAAAATTAGCCTAAAGAAGTAAATGAATGAAATTTGGCAGATTTTTTATTTTCCCATATGTAGATCAGTGCCACATTTTGACCTAAATCTTCGAAAGGGTTCACTGTTTATTGGTCATATATATTTCAATGGAATAACTGAAAAATGCAAAGAGGTGGAAGATTGAAATCCGGTATATGTGTTAAATCGTTAAAAAAAATAACGGTTTTTTTATACTAGTGAAAAGAGCTTATAGCAAGCCAAATTGTATGAATATACGAAATACTCGGGGAGGAGAAATATCCGACTGATTCATTTTACAAGTTGAAAAATAAATTTCAGTTTCAGATTGTAGAGAGGCATTTCACTTGTGTCACTCGAATAAGACTCGACTCAATATGAAAGTACGCATGCTTTTTATAACCGTGCATTAAACTGCAGATCATTTTCTGACTCGAATATCCGAATCTCAATATTTAGAAAAATGATATCTAGCATGCATCACTCCATAGTTTTTCATTTCATCTTCATGTAGATGCACTGAAATAAAAAAAATATAATAAGCCATTTAAAAGAGCTGGAGAAATGAAGATTCCATCTAAGTATAAAGTTTTCAAGGAAAAAAAAATCGATTTTCTGAAGCTGAGCTCTCCGATGGCAGCCTCCATGCAACCTTTAAAGCAGAAAACAAGAGAAATACATTTTTGACTGTTGAACCTAAGAGAAGCCGGTAACAGTGTAGAATTTTTTCTGCCTCGAATATCGTGGGAATTGCATAAAGAAGTTCTGAAGATTTACAAATATAAAGAATTCATTTCACATGCATAAAAAAAATAAATAAATAAAAAATAAAATCAGAGTGGATTGTAGCTGGAGCCATTGCACTTTCGTTTTAATGCTTAGATTCGATTTATTCTTATAAAGGAACGAATATCTGTTTTTCTATAGAACAATTCGGATGGATTTTAAATTCTTAAATAAATATGCACAAATAGGAAGCAAGATTGTTTATCACATGAATTATGTTAAAAATGAAAAATAATTGCAGAAAATACTCTTCTATGTAAAATGGTACATGAAAAGATTTAATTGATAAATCAAATCGATATTTCAGATTCAATTGTCCCTGAACGCAATCGAGTCTACGACATCCTTATTCACTTCACTTCGAATACCTATTTTAATCATCGGAACAGATTCGTTAAATCTTTTCTTATCTTCCCATTATTGGTACACAAAACACATCGTTTTTACCCATTCCTAGATCGGGAATGCCAAAAATATCAGTATTCAGTTACTGAAAATAATAGACATGTCGTAAAGTTATCCAAATTGAAGAAAACTTGCTCTCAGTTCAATACGAATGCCTGCCGTTATTTCGAAATTTTCACAGAGCTACACGTAAATATCGCTGCAGACGAAGGCTTGTGCTGATCCTGTGATAAACTGGGATTTTTACCCTCACTAAAGCAAAACATTTTCGACAGGAAAAAGTGTGCCTAATAAACTTAACAACTTTTTTTTTTCAAATAATAGTTTAGAAAATTCTGGAAAGGACGCTCATCTTTTGCAATCAGCGATTTGTGTAAGTAAATACATATATCTTCCTTAATATTGCTATTAATTTGAAAGGAAATCATTCAATAATTAAAATCTGCATGTAATGCTTTCATTCATCAAGAGTGGCAAGTCAAACTTTAAAAAAAAATCTTTGAAACTGATAGGTAAAGTGAGAAAAAAGTGTTTGCTGCAATAGTCAAAAAGTCAAGAATTTGAAATATTTCTCCATTTTGTATCTCTCTGAATTCGAAAAGACCACGTTTTGAATGATGTCGGTCTGTAAATCAGATAACTCAAAAACGGAACAACTTAGAAGTATGAGATTGTCCTTTACAATGCAATGGTAGCATTCTTCCAAATATTTAACGAAAACTCTAAAGGATTGACCAGTCTGAGAGTCTTTATGTTTAGGCGTAACTCTATGTTTGGGCAATGACAAACGGAATTTCATTTTGTCACCAGCAGTTGTGAAATTTTGAACGCAGGCATATTCACTATACTCAAATCAATATTCACTATATGCGGACGTACCGAACAAATTACACACCACATATATGTTTAAAGTAAAAAGGAGAAGTCAATGGTTGATTTCAGTCGAGGCAAGAAGAAAATGCATTCCTTCTAACTTTCGGCTTTTCTGGGATTTTAGCGTTTTTATAAGAACTGATAAACAGCATCCTTGGTTGCAGGATATGGCAGAAATGTGCATGTTTTTATCTACAAAATACATATTTCTTTTCATAACTGTTTTGAGTTAACAAGCTTAAATACGAATGAATGCATTCATAATTCCAGAAGTATGTTTCCTTCAGATCTGATACACTTATATTTAACAATTCGTTGTTTGTTGATAATGATAGATATTGAAAAAAAACCTGACATCAATGGATTTCTCCGCATTTTAAATGCAGTGTTAAAATTTATTGAGTAAATTTCTTGAGAAGGGCATAGAAATGCGTTTTCATCCTTATCAGTGGCTCGACATTCCAGAATGGGCAGTCATCTTCTCAATGATTTTATTTCATCTTTATCTGTTCTCAGAGGCACTCCTGCAGTTAATTGATGTAATAATATTAAAATATTTATTCACGGCTTTGCAAGAAAAGTTCTTCTGAGGACTAAACTCGACTCAACTACGAAGAACATGAACTGCCTCATCTCACGCTTTGTAATTTTATTAATTTAATAACCGTAGTGTCCTTTCATCACTCATAACTATGACTTACGAACTACAATCTGTTCCACTATAAATATCGGTAAAAAATATTCATTTGCGAAATGTCGGAAAGTATTGGAGCCGTTTCCGAAACAAAATTCCGCACGAATCTTTCGTTAGCTGCAAATATTCTTTAGTTGCAAACGATGCATCAAATCCACATTTCCCGAAAAGCGTTCTCTTGTGAAATAATGTTTCAAATCGAAATACAAACTTGCTGCAATGATTTCAAGGACAAAAGGAAAAGCTATTTTGGAAGATAATATCCTACGATAGAATCTTCCCGACGGGAAAACATTCTGATTTTCGCTCCATTTTGTTCGGCGATTTCACGAGCACAAAGACGCAATTTCGAAAATCGCCGCCATTTTTCCAAAAGAGCATCGTTCACTAAAGCATTTCGAATCACCGTGCATTCAAATAAATAAATACACAGTGATTTTGTTTTTTGGATCGTATCCAACATTGAGGATTCTAAACTCTGTGAGCTAAACAAGACATTTCATTTTTTTAAAATTTATATAAATATAATTGAAAATCCTGAATGGCTTGTCCATTATAGAAATTCAAATGACCCAAAAAGATTTCCTCACATTTTATTTACAGATACCATGAAGTTAAGATATGTTTTTGTAGTTTCTAGACAATAAATTAAGTATTCAATTTTGAACTGAATCGAAATTTTATTTCCTTTGCACATGTTCAGTGCACCCTATCATGCTGGCGCACGCATTGGACTATTCTAAGAGTGTTTAATTCTTTTGGAGTAAAAATAAAATGCAAAAATGGCGTTATAAATGTGTTTATTTATTTGCATTCAAATCAAGAGCTCATATTAAACATATTTTTTATTTTTTAACATACTAGATTATTTAACGAAACTTTGCAGTCGGAAGTATATATATGATTGCAATACTTAAGGAAACAAAGGGTTGTTCCACTTTTAGGAGGACACACTGTGTATATAAAAATGAATACTTTGTTGTTTGAAATTTATACAATTACACACTTTTTGATGCATTCGAGCGGAACTTAATATGCGTGCTTCTTAGAAGGATTAACTACATTCCGCAAAAAGATAAAAAAAAATGGAGGTAAATCGTTTCGATGCCATCCCGCCATAACCTTGAAACTTATCATCGCATAAAATTATTTTTACGACATCTTGAAATTCAAAAAATTCTCTTATCAGTGACAGTATCAAGCATTTTTTTAAAAAAATGTTAATAATGTTTTTGAAACAAACTTAAACACAATATCTATCATTTTCAAATTTTAACTTTTGAAACATAAAGCCTAATTCACAATTTAGAATGAATGAATCACAACTATAACCGCATTTGCAGACGCTGAAATTAATTTTACTGTCATCAGACATTTTCGCTTTTGCTTACATTATGCAAGATAAGCTCATTTAATATGCACGTGCAGTTCTAATCATTATTTTTAAAAAATTATTGCACTTTTTTCAACTACTTGGACAAATTTTGCTTCACATTTTAAACGTGGCTCATTTTTGTGATTATTAAAATTTTTAATAGTCCTAATTCATCTGTTCTTTTTTTTTACTCGTTTTTTAAATTGCGTTCATTGAGTAAAATTTTATTTCAATTCGCAAACTTGTTTTTATTGTAGCACTAGGCCTTTTGGGCGACCAACTGGTTCACCGAAAAAAAAATGAGTGAAATCATCCTCTTTTTCCTAAATTACTAAATAACGACACCTTAAAAATGGTCGACAATAAAATATAAAAATCTTATTATTGAAAAATTGAAGATTATATTTTGCTACAGAGCTGTCTCTTTTTAAAATTATGATTGATTTTTTTAAAAATCGAATTTCTTCTGAAATATGACGCTAAACAAATTTCATAAAAGAAATTTGGCGTCAAAATACTTACTTTAATATGCATTTATAAATATATATACATGTTGACGCATGAAACCAGAGAGTTAGTGCAGTGTAAATGTTAAGAAAGGGGTATAGTTTTGTACCTTGTTTAATTCATCATGGTTGGAAATTATGAGATCCATACCGTGACAGCTTCGGTGTAGCTTCTAAACTGGACTTTGACTATCCGAAACAAGCAAACATCAAACAATATTGTTCTTTAATTTGAATGGGAATCAAGAGCAATGAAGTTTCAACAAATGATAGTTTGCACTTATATCAGTATCTCCTTGAGTTCACTCCATCTAGGAATTCGGAATATTTCTTTAAGCGTAAATCCACAAGATGGCTGAATTCTGCGGATTCCAAAGAAGGGCTGGATTACATGAAATCGTTCCCCAATAATATTTTTCTATGCCCGGTTGTGGTAAATTTTGATCGGCACCTACCTGTTTTTGGTTAACTGAAATGCTCTTGATATCTCTTTCAATATTGGTGCGTTAAGCAAGGAATCATTAACCTTATCATGAGGAGAAACAGGAAACTGAAGGCTGTTGATAACATGCATTCGAAACTTCATATAGAACTGCTTCGTTTTAGAAGAACACAATTCTACAGAAGTCAAAATATTTAGGAGATACCTGAAGCCAATGTGTCTATGTAAGTGAATAAATACTCCGAGAAGCAAGTATGATATGAAGGAAGTATATGATTTCTTACATTAAAAAAAACAATGAATCTTTCAAACTGGTGACAGCATTTGAGAACAATTTAATATTGGGGAAGTAATTTTCCATCTCACGAGATGCAGAATGTATATTTTGACGAATAATTTTATCTGCTTCCGGTGCCATTCTAAATCGTTCTTTTTCAAGATTAAAACTTTTATTTTCTTACCTTAATTTAGCTAAAATATCCTAGCTTGTATTCACTAAATTCGGAACTCACAATTTAATAAGATTCAAGCTTAAACTATTTAAAACTAACCTCGTGCAACCTATTCCATTATTCTATTAGTGTCCTATCTATTTAAACTTTTCTTTTTAAGTTTTTAGAATTTTGCTAATGCTTTCTGCTAACAGTTTTTCGACTGTATTATTGCTTGTGTTGTTTTTTAAATATATTGTATACATGTCATTTGGAAGTTGAAATAGTGTTTAAATGTTGGATAGTTAAAATAAATTTTATTTAGAAGCTATGTCGAAGATATTTTGATATTTTTAAGAATCAGTCGAACTTTAATAAGAGCTAATATTCATAATTTTGTAGTAAAATATCTAATGTTTGGGTACAGTTTTATGTTCACTTTGATTAGTCGACAATTGCAACCACGACTTTATAAATTAGGGAAGAGAAACTTGAGGAACTGAACACTTAAAATATTCCAAAGAAGTATTGGAAGTAACTAAACTAAAAACTAAAATTCTTTACTCGCACTGATGTATATTTTAAAAGAATGAAATATTTCAGCAACAAGGGAGATTTGGATAGCTCATAATTTATGCTATTTACAATCGAAATGCTAGTATAATTGTAGGAAAATGCAGATGTCCTTTTTCTAAATTTCGGTATCCTTCTTATATAGGTTAGTTTAGCAATTATAAAATATATGATGCTTACTTTCGTGGACAGAAGCTGGGGGGATGAGGCGATATGTATGTTTTTGCAGAAATTGACTTTTAGTTTTATTTATCAAACTTCCTTCATACTAGTGATGATCAGTCAATCCACAACATACCTCTCCAAAACTGGTAATGGAGAGGTCGTCTTGAAAATTTCAACAGAAAGAATTTGTGAAAGGCGTATCATTTCTCTATCGTACTCTAAGAGTTGCGCTGTAGATCTCAGAGAATTAAAAAAAGGAATCTAGTAGCATTTTGCTAGTTTTTTTTAATTCATACTTCAATTGTTTTTATCATAAGGTAGGTGTTATTTATGAGTTTGTAAGGTATGCTATGAATTTTTTTAAATGAGTTTAAAGTCGATAGAATAAATCGATCGAATAACTATAGCCTAGCATTTTTCTGAGAATAAATTTCAGAATTTTAATTGTTGAATAACTTAATAAAAACGAATTTGTAATATTTTCTTGCCACAGTAATGTAATAATATAATGTATTAATTTGCAATAATGTAATATTATATGCCGCATATTATGAACAGATAATGCTTGGATATAGATTTATTGATCGTTAAGATATAAGATTTTATTATAGAAATGTCATAAAAATGACTGAACCTTGTGAGAAATTCTTTCGATATCCTTTTTCAATTCTTATAATATTGACTACGCAGTTCGGTGATTGAGAGAAGAATAGATAAAGCTCCTATAAAATTTAGGTTCCACGCATTTGTCGAAGAAGACAAATTAAAATAACCATTACACATTATTAAATGCTGATTTCACTTAGAGAAAGAGAAGGATCTGACCTTTTAAGTGATTGGAATTTATCAGTGGCGCTATACGGCTGTTCAGTTCTGGGTTCCTGTCCTCTCTAAAGTCCCACTGATATGCGAAATGATGTTGCTAATGGGGTCAATTCATGTGACGTAAAAGTCACATGCCATGAACCTCTTGCGCATGGCATTTAAGTTTCATCCGCACCGCTTTCGTCGATCAGTCTGCCATTAACGTTCTCCACCAAGTATGAAGCGGATTTTTTGTTTACATTTGAAGTTATAATTTTTGAGTCATTTTCTTTCCCCTTATTATGTGTTAACAGAGGAAATACTGGTGTGCTGATGGATGCATGCTTTAATGCGAAACACAAGAGTGACT
>JAPMOR010000761.1:114610-132496 GCA_026543865.1 Argiope aurantia
TTCCGTAACATTACACAATATTTCTGTAGCCGATCATTCTGCTTTGCTAATCAAATAAAGAAATAGTCGACAGAGGTTCAATGAAGGCATACATTTTTCACTATGTATGTTCCGTAACATTACGCAATATTTCTTTTGCCAATCATTCTGCTTTCATTTCTTTTCACCAACTCGGACATTATCCGGTGGCACAAGTTGAAAATATTGCTATCTAAATTCTATTCTGCGACAAAAAAAAATTCTTTCACTTTCTGGGTAAATTCGTTTCTGTGCTATAGATTGTTTCATCTGCTCCTAGTTTATGAAACTTTCAGCCCGTCTGAAATATAAATTTAATTTTAAATTTTTATGAACAATGCTACTGTTTAAAGAATAGTTTTAGCAACAGCAGCGCAAAAATGTCGCGCATGGAATTTCGTTTCTCTTTCTTTTCTTCTCTCACTTTTGTTTTCATTCATCGCGAAAAAATGAAACAATGAAAACTGAGACGCTTCGAGTTTACTTAAAATAGGTTGAGATTCAGAAAAATAAAATATAAACGATTCAGAATTCTGGCAGGTAGAGACCGTAACGTCGTAGAATGAAAAATTCGAAGCGAACTCTTTTCGGAATGCCAGAGATCAGGGGAAGAAGTATATTTTTCGGAATTCGCCGCTTTTTTCCTTTGCATATCAAGTTTATTTATTCATCCCTCCCTCGTATAAGGATACGCGCATGTTTTGCGAAATATAAAATGGACAGCTGAAAAATGTGGGCGGATTTTTGTGTAGTTCTGAATACTTTTCGCATTGCAACTGTCATTCTGTGCAGGCGTGTAGAGTGAAAATGCTCGAAGGTGAGGGGAACTGATTTAAATGCTCATGAAAGCGCTTTGCGTCTGCCAGTTTTCCAAATAAAATTTCATGCTCTAATGACTTTTTTTTGGAAATGTGGATTTTCTATTCATTTGATTTTCATTCGTTATTTATTATTTTCAAAACTTTTACTGATAAATTTAGTGATAAGAATTATAAAATAGGGAATTTTATGAATGGTTTCTTAATCTGTACAGATTATACGAGGCAAAATTTTGTTTAAGCTTATTTTACTTTACGTTCACATCAGTTTATAGCTCTCGAATGGCAGTATTAGCTGATATGAAAGTATTTCGAGGTCTCGTGGCGTTGTTTCATCATATCAAGATGGCATTAAGGCTATTTGACGCCATTTAGCATTTTTAGAAAATAATCACACTAAACGTAAGATATGCCTTTTATTTTTGCATTTTAAAGACATGAAGTAAAGTGTTCTTCATGTCATGTTCCTTCGTGCTTTGCTTGACCATTACGCGCTTCTGCTCTGTCCCTAAAACCTCTCTTTGCAGAAGTTTGTGCTCCCTCTTTCCTCACCAAACAGCAGAGAGGAAGTTCTCCCTCCTTTTTCTCACTCATGTTTGCATTCGAAATCATCTTTACTACTTCCACCCATAACACATGTTGCATTCGACACGCTGTTAAAAGTATGCGTGTTATTTCCCATCCGACGCACGGTGCCGTACAATGTAACCATTAAGACCGCAGTGGTCTGGCGGAAAGATATCGACCCCGGAACAGGAGGGCTTCACCGATTCCACCTGAGAACTGACGTGTAAGCGAGTTTGGTGCACGGTAAATCCGTCGGGGACAAACGTCCTCCCGCTGGTGTAGTGTGGAACTTAGGAGAGAAGGTGTCTCCTTGTCATCTGACCTCAGATCAAATTTACATGGTCCGTCGCCCTAGTGTTGCTTTAAAGCGCCACTTTACTATAACTAACTAAAAGCAATTTATTCATTGAGAGAAATGGCAGATAGAGGAGCGCATATTGAGATGCTATTGGAGGAGAAGGTACAAGATTTAAAACTAGCCACACTCACATGTAAAGATAGCCCCTGGTATAATGAACATTGAAACAATAGATCTCTGTCCAAGAAAATAGACAGTCATGTGCTTGTTATCAAATAATAATAATAACAATAAATGCATGTGGGTGCAAATAATTTCCAAATATAATATTTTTATATATATATAAGTATATCAAACACCAAGGATATATTTCTATATATACATAGATAAAAAGAGAGAGATTGTGCCGGCAACCAGTAAAGATTGTCTGTCCGATTTTTGCTCGTAGATCTAAAATACGCAAGTCTTGACTCGTTACTGTTTCATTACAAACTATCCCTTCATCGAACACACGAATTATCGAACGAAACAATTCCCAGTTATAGAAAAACAATAATTTAAAACAGATAAATAATATTTTCGACAAGTATTAACAGATAATTATAAATGTAAATTCACATGTAAGATAATTATTTCTCATCTGAAGAAATGTCTAAAATATATTCAAGTTAATACGTGACCAAAAAGTGATGCGCCGTCGAAATGGACAGTTTCCAATTGAACACGATTTTGCCCATGAAGTGATAACTGATTCTATGCCTTTGATTGAGTTTGGATACGCTTTTCGTCTTGCTCTTCAACTTCGGAGAATACTGACGAATTTTAATCATTTATGGATATTTTCACATCTTATTTTCTTTCGAAATTTTTGCCATCAAAATATCTAGAAATATCATATATGGAGTGAGGGGTGGGGTTTCAACTTTAGAATTTTGTTGATCGCAGCATATGTCTATACCGACATTATTGTTTTGAAGGATCACGTGCCACTTTTTGAATGATATAAACTGCTAGATGAATGAAATCTAACTTGAATCATCCCAAAGGAGCCAACAGAGGTCGGTAGTTACAGTTTGGATATTTTCTAATTGTTCAGATTATTCTTTCCATAAATTCCGTAAACAGAGCAAAATCCTTTGTTGCATCTGGGTGTGGTTTAGGACAATTTTTTTAAAGAAATCGAATCGTAATTTTAGAGATTCTGTAGCTAAAACTACTCATGTTAATTTTTTTCATATTCTGAAAATTTTACTATTCTATTTAATTTTATATAATTGTTATTTCTGATATGGATTCTTTGCAGTATCATGCTTCTACCACAGTCCCGGTTTTCTTCTTCAAAGTGGATTTTTTAAACATTTTTTAGACGCATGTACTTATTTCACATTTTACATTTCGATTTTATGCATCAATGAGTTGCATATAATTGTTTTCATACCGCGAATGTTAGCTAAAATTTGTCTTTGTGCTTGTGAGATTTTATTGGACCATCGTTTTCAATTCAACTTCATAAAGTTGCCTTTTCTGTTCAAATTTCGGTCTTTCTGTCACGAAGTTTTAAAACCGTTACTGGCACACACATTCATTGATAGTATTTGAATTTGTGGAACAAATTTTCTCAGTGATTTCTGGTGAAATTGCATGAAAGCAAAATTTTTCATGCTAGATATGACACAAATTGTAACTTGTCTACATGCAAAAATAAGCTAAGGGAAAAAGAAAATGAAATTTGTAATGAGCTCAAGAATTAAGAAATTATAAACTGTTCTACAACAAATGCGTTTAGTATTTCGTAATTTAAAACTATATTATCTTCCAATCATTTTGAAGTATTTTATCCGCTAAAGTTGCTTTCAATATTGAATTCCGAACAATATAGAGGACGAAAAAAAAAAAATGTGCCTTCGTCTAACACAAGCAAAGAAATACGAAAGGGGTTTTTAGTACAGATAAAATGATTATTCTGCAAACTTTTCTGAACCAGCATACTCTTTAATGAAATTTTTGATGTTTCTAGAACCTGTAGAATACTTTTAATTTTGCGAAGTAACGAAATTGAAAAGTATTGAATGTAAATACTGACCAGCTCAACATTAAAAAAATATTTATTAGGTTATCGTTTCATGGTTATCTACACTTATAATAAAGCTCAATGTGTGTTGTGTGTTGGCACACTACAGGCCAGATCATTCAACCTATAGCAACCAAATTTGGCACGTGTATACCTTGGAGGCCGGGAATGTACAGCTGGGGTTATTTTTTCGAATTTTTAATTAGAATTTTATTTATGTAAAAATTAAGCGAAATTTTGGCGTGTTTCTGCTATAACTTTCGAAAATATTACCGCACAAAAAAGATTTTTACATGAACTTAAAGATCAAAAATGTATCTTTTAAATGATACCAATGTTTTAACCTTAATATAAAATTTCTATTTTTAATGAATTTTAAATAAATATTTTAACTCTATTTTTCAACAATTTTTTCGTACAAAATAAAAATAAAATTTAAGCTGCACGAGCACGTTTCGCATTAATGGGGAAAAAATTAGCTTTTTTCAAAGTGTTGCCATCACATTGATTAAAACTCCAATTAAAAATAAATTAAATCTTTTTGGAAATGAAATTTTCAAAAATATAATTTTCGACACGTGTCTGTAGGAAATGAAACAAATATGAAATATTATTTTTCAAAAAAATAAATCCAAGAAAAATTATTTTATGATCTTTTACACTCTCTATATTATTAATCCAATAAATAATTATTTTAAGGCAAGTTTTGTTTAAAATGAACAGGAATCCATTCAAATCAGGGCCACACAGGTAATTTGTAAACCTTTAGTAAAACACAGATATGCTAAAATAATCTAAATGGAAAATGATTTTATTTTATGTAACTTGATTCAATAAATGCTCTAATAAATAACGAATTTTTGATTTTACATAAAGCTTCTGCTGTGGAAATCACGATTAACAAAATGTTCTTGAAACACTAATATTTTAAATAAAAAGAATTAATTTCCAATCAACTAAATCAATCACTTAAACTGACTGATTTATGAAATTTGAATATCACTATTCAATAAAAAAAGGATAATTTTAGATTTTCCATCGATCATTTCAAAGCAAATACACCAATCAGCTATAACTTCCTACGCCTACTCTTAAGATTATGAAAATTTTGAGTTTTTCTAAATTTTTAACATTCAAAACTTTATAAATAAGTCTTAGTTGATCGTGGAAAATAGAAACATTCATTCATTTATATCAAATTTGGTGTGTCCAGAATATTTCTCAGAATATGATACCTTACTGCATTAAATTTAGACTTCATAATTTTTGAAATATATTTTTAGGCCGGAACAAAATATTATTATTGATTTCATTTCAATCCTTTTGAAAGCAAAACTAAAAATGAATTTTATGCTGAATCTGAGAAATTTTTGTTGAATTATGTTTTGAGATATTACATAAATTATGAAAAATATTTTGCAGTTCACATAAGACTTAAATACCGAGCGATTCTGTTTGCAATAATCATATTCAATAATAATAATAATAATAAATAAATAAATAACAATAAAGATGATAAATAAAATAAAACGCTTGGTTTTATTAAAAAATATCTTTATATTAATTGCAATTTCATCATTTACACTTTAAATTAAAGTTAAAGTTTTACCGGAAATGACAACAAATTAGAAAAATATGTATAGTAAATGGAACGAAACGATCTAAACAACAGTATAAGTTTGGTATGACTATCAAAATTTGAAGATTAAAAATGTTTTGTTTGAGTATCTATTAAGAGAACAGTTACTTAAAATATTTAATTGAAAATTGTATCGAACAGTAATACTGGCGAACCGGCTGGTCGCCAAAGGCGGCTAGTAATATAAGAATCCTCTTAGATCAGAAATACGATTAACAAATTTAAATTAAACCAGCAACATTTTCCTTTTATCTTTAGAATCATCGCATTTTGAAACGAAAATGACTCTTTAAGTTTGCGAACCGGCCGATACTTTTAATGAAACCCTTCAAAATGTCATCCATTAGCAAGTGCCGTAGTGGTTATGGGGAAAAATAGATCTGCTAGAGAATTTAGAAAAGACTATATCGGGTAATTAATAGGTTAGAAGTGGCAGTTGTCGTTGACAGATGGTTTAGGTCCTCTAATAGAGTTCTGTAATAGGGCTATTAGAGTCTTCATTGGGTTTATTCGCAGATTGATCCATTCATCCTCAATAATCGCTTTTTCCACCACTAGTTTTAAAATTCAATTAAGGAGGCCAAATGATTCTTACTCGTGTTTCCGAACAGATAGTATCCATCTATTTGTGAGTTCCTCTTTCTTTCTTTTGAATTCAAAGCAGTTCTATTACAATTTCCGATATCTTAATGATTTTATTATTCTTCTTTCCTCATCTTACTTCAAAGATGGTAAAAACTACCATTTACCAAAAATACCATTTGAAAAAGGAAGAATTCCTACACAGTAGATAATTTCATTCTTGGTTTTGGTTCTTTTTCTCAGTCGGAAATTTCTTCTGAGTTTTTGTGCATCCGCAGATGCTTAAGTAAACCCGTCTGTCTCTCCCCCCCCCTCCAATTTTCAATAATTATTGGTAAGCAAAAGCAGCAATCATTAATGATTTTAACTAAACAATGCAATTTCTTGCTTTGGATTTGCGGATGATTCTCTTTTATTCCATACACAGCAACACATCGGCGACTTTCGGGCATTATTTAATACAGCGAACAGATGTTTTATTCGCATTTACTAGAATCGATTCCCTTTAAATCCCTATAACTCGATTTAATCGCAGTCGTTTATTGTTAGAAAATCTGTGAAAAACATCAGCATTACGGATTCCAGACGAAATTTCTTCAATTGTCTCTTCTGTTTCTGACCATAATCTGTTGCGGGATAAACATTTCAGTTAGGATTAGTGATTCATTGATCTCGAGTTTCGAAATACATTCGACATTCTTCTGATGCTTTTCCTTCCACACATGAGAGCTGCGGCCTTCCACACTGAGGGCTACGAGAGCGTGTTAATTCTGTAACAGTTTGGGAGGACTTTTGTACCTTTAGTATTTTACTGCTTAGAGCATTGTAAAAATAAGAATTTTGATCCCATTCGAGAATGTTTCTCATAATGTATGATGAAAACCGATTCTGCTCATGGGGATATCCACGATAATCATTTCGCGCAAAACTCTCCGGTGCAACATCCAGACGGGTTGTAGTTGTATCGAGTCGAAACCATTTCTCAGCACAAACAAGACGATTACAATTAAGAAAAGATTTACGTTGAATAATTAAGGGAATCGATTTTCTTGTATGAAGTTTCAATAAGCAGGACGAATTGGGTTAAAATTTAATAGTGACGGAAAATGAATTCAAATGAATTAAAAATTCAAACTGCGATTCTCTCGGTAATGAGCGAAAAGCTAGAAACTTGGCTAAACTTCAGCATGGAGCAAACAGACCAGTTCATTTATTGTAGAATTCTAAATAAATCACAATTTAACGTTCATGAAATCAAATAGAACAAAGAAGAAAAAAAAACCCTCTACGTATTTTTTTTAATATTTAAGATATAATTTGCTTTCATTAAAGCAAGCTGCCGTTTTTGCAGTTTTTGTTCATGTGGAATAATAATTAAGATTTCAATTACTTTTAGTCATATACGTTTTCCTTTTATGAGAATCTCAATATTACATTATTAAAAGAGACATGTTTTTTTTAAACTTTATTTCGATACTTTAATCAAGAGCAAATAGTTCATCATTTGTGGTATTTTTTCACTTCTAATAAAATGAAAACATAACTCGTAAATTCTAATTATTGCACTAATTCGAATAATTAAAGGAGAGGCATTTTAGATAGCCAACTTAACAACTTAAATCAATTAGCTATATGTATATTGTTTATGTATTAAGGCAATTTTAGCCAATTTGCTGCTTTGTATTTTTAGCAAGAAAAATTGCTATTATCCCGGGCGACAGATACATCAGGATAGTAGCAATCTCGACCAGGCAAGAGCTACACGCTGACTCGCTAATTCAGCAAAGAAGAGAAAAAGTATAAAAAGAACTCGCTACTATTTTTAAAGATTAAATTTTCTTGCTTTATGTAATCAATGTTAATAGATTTTATGGAATAAGAATTCGAACTGCACATTTCTATTAGAATCAAGAATTCACTAGGGAAACAGATGAAACTCCAAATAAAAATGCAACGTCAAAATTGACTATTTTAAATTTTATATATCTATGATCGCCTTCTTCAATTTGATTATGATAGATACAGTCATAATCTTTCTTATAAGCTATACAGTTAATTCATTTTTTCAGAAATCTTGCATGTATTTTTCCCACTTTTTATTTACTATTATTTACTCATATCTTGATAATATTATGAAGATTATATAGACTTGGCCATAAAGCACATACTCAAGGCAAAATGCAAAGAATAGGCAAAAAATTTAATGTTTCTCATCAGGAAGTGTAACAATTCTGTAGCAGACACTATCATCGCTAAGAGAGATTAACTAAAAGGCTGAAAGAAATTAAAAAATCCTTTATTTATCTTTTGAGTCTCCTGCCCGAAGGTATTAAATTCCTCTAAAAATCAATTATAATTAGGCGATCCGGTAGCTAAGATTGTGTTGAGGAATCTTCAGGTTTGGGCATCACTGATTCGAGTCTCGTAGGAAACGATTATACGAAGGAAAAGCATTGTCACAAAATAGTGTCTTAAACAATTTTTCAAGAATTTATCAAAATGAAAGGGAAAAAAAATTGAACGAGAAAGAAATCGGCGTCGCTAAAAATCCATCTTTTAAATTTTAGATTTAGAATGACTTTGTAAACGTCCAAGTAAACGTCGGTAAAGGAATTAAAAATATAATTAAAATTAAAAAAAAAACTTCTTTAATGATTTACTGTACAAGGAGTCTTCACTTTTTCTTAGGAAGAGGAAACTTTTTTTACTTTGCAAGGATTAAATATGTCCCGGCTTTTGGCAGCTTATAGCGTTATAATCTTTCACGGCGCGCCCCCTCGATCTGCTATGCAAGGCCTATCGAAAGAGTTTTGCGCGAACGTCGCGTAATGCAATTCAAAAATGCGCTTGTTTTTAAACTTTATCACATTTAAAGAAAATTTGCGAGATTCGTAAGAAATGACGTTCTGAGATTCTTCATTAAGAATTGCGCTGTAAGAGAAACATAAATTTATTATTAAAATTTTCAGCTCTTAAACATGCTGCTCTTCCACCGAAAATAGTTCTTATGCCTCAAGTGCAAAAAAGTTGGAACTCTTCCATCGTCTCTCCTTTCCATTCAAATCGCGAAAATCAATCTCAAAGTGATTTAAATTGTTGAGTGATTCGCGGACAGCATTCAGCCCTGAAAGGCATCCCTCTATCGACACTTAATTGTGTTGTGAGAGAAGCTGCTGCCAAGTGAGTCTCGAATTCTTTATCTTTCTCGTAGAATTCTGTCTTTGAGATAACTGATTAAAAAAACATAAAAAAAAAACAGTTTTTCTTTTTGAAAAGATACGAAATAACTCCAGAAAGTCAAGAGAAAAAGAAACCTCCCTCTAAGACCACTGCCGTGATTGTTTGCGATGAAATTCGAGAGAAGTACTTACCATTTTAATTTAACGGAGTAAAATTCCCCCGACGTTCCGAGATTCGCAGAGGCAGATTTCAGTCCTTCTGCGGATCCCCCGATCGATGAAATCCCGCAGGAATTCGTCTCCATTAAAAGATACACTCCGATATTTGTTATGCAGTCGGAAATTGAAACACGGATTAACCGTTGCCAAAACAGTAGCTTTTTGTTTAAAATTTGCAAAAATCTATTTGCCTTTGCAACTTAATCCGTTTTTTGTTCTCTAACGTCTGAAAGTACGCATTTTGGAACTTTCTTTTAAGATAGTCATTTTTTTTCCAGTAAATGATCAAAAGATCACTAATTAAAGTTTGAAAATGCAGCGAAAAATAAGTAAATGCTTCCACATTTTATTAAAAGATATAAAATAAAAAAAAGTATTTTCTTGGAAAATCAAGTAAGTTTAAACTTTCTTTTTAGGAAATGTAGAATTTTTTCGTTTTTAATAACTACCTAATTATCGTTTAATAAGTGAAATATAATTATTTCGTGGAAAAATTGTTATTTTTGTCATTCTTTTGCCATCCTAGAAGTGTTTAAGATTCCGTAGAAAGCCAGAAAAAATCTCTTTCTTATTTTTCTACAATTCGGTGAGGCATTTTTGAAAATTAATATGCAGTTTGCGTTGCTAATAAAGGCTTGTAAAGCCATTATTTTCCTCTTAAAGATTTGTTGATCTAAACACATTAAAAAAAATTTCAGTTATTTAGTTCGAGAGCAAATAAAATACGGTTGTCAGCTCATAAGATTGTTTGAAAGAAATTTAGGTGGTGCTAAAGATTTACTGAAGGACGATAAAACTTTACAGACATTGACAAGTAATTGTTAAAATTGCTGATAGAGACCGTTTTTGTGAAAAAAATAAAAACATTGAATGAACTCAATGTTGAATAGAGCTTTTTCAGTCGAAACACAACTATTAGACGTTTCGGTTATAAAATTACAGTCTGATTTTTTTCATTGATGCTTTAAAGACAGAATCAGGCTTAAAATGAGTTAATTTAAAGTTAAATTTTGGCAGCAGGTCATTTACAGGTTATGCAGATTTGGGAAAACAATATGTCCTTTTAATCATTATCCTTTCATGTGGAAGAAATATGCAGATTTTTTTTCATCATTTATGATCAATTTTTAGAATATTTCTTGGAGTACAGAATTGGTAGGAAATAGATTTCCCACTTCAGATGACTCTAGAATGCGTGCTATTGGTTCAAATGAGACAAAATTTAAACTACAGGTAATTCAAATAATAAGCTTGAAATTTATTAAATAAGAAAATTTAGTATTACGCAATAGATGCCACTACAATTCAAATGGTATTTATTTGCATGAATTAAAAATTCGAAACACAATTTGCAAGTCCAGCGCAAGCCTATTAGCATTATTCTTTAGATAAAAAGAAAGCGGAGCATTATTTATTTCTCTGTATATCATACCTACGTAGCAAAAAAAGAGCGCTACTGGTAAAGTTGTTCCGACGAGACAGCATAATTACGTTGCAGCTATAAATGATTTGCGTCATATGAAACGGATACTAACAGATCTAATGCCTCTATGTGCAATACACAAGATGATACAGAAATTTGAAACAACTAGGAAACTTGGCATTCTTCCAGGTAGAAGACAAAAGAAAAAAAATCGTAAACTATTGTTGAAAATGTGGTTTACGTTGAAACTAGCAGTCAGTCGCCGTACGGCTGTGTGGTTTGGTTTAGTTATATTAACGTCCCGTTGGAAGCAACACTAGGGCTATTTTGGGACGGACCTCGTAGTTTGGAACCGCGGTCGGATGACGAGTACGGCTGTGTGAGTGTGTCGGCTGTTAATCGCATATTAGATACACTGGGTTGCAATAGTGGAAAAATTTTACAGCGGATTTTTATTTTTATCCACCCAAAATCAAAGCTGTACACCTTTTGTAGAGCTGAAACTCAGAGAGTCGTAAAACGTTTGTTCTTTAGTTCATTGCTGGAATGGTAGTTTACGTCATTTGGTCATGAAAAATTCTATGAAGTGATGAAGCCCACTTTTGATTTAATAAGGTATCCACAAATGTCCAATTTTGCGCAGGATTGCGTTCGTTGGAAATCACTCTTTTCCGACTTTCGGTTACAAGGTTATCTGAAGGGCAATATCTACATCAAAGGCGAATAACTGTGCCAGATATGAAGAGCAGCATTCGGCAACATGTTACTGATATTTCGATAAGCTTACTCTGGTCAGTTGTGAAAAATATGGCTCGGCGATCAGAGTCCATAATTGAAAATGAAGGGGGGCATACTGGGCAGTTTCAGTGTTACTTGCTTATAATATTTAACATTTATAAAGCATATTAAATATTTTTACGTATATTTTAACTCCACCTATCGGCAGATTTTGTACTAAAATTTATTATGTAATAGAGGTCAGAATTTTGTCTCATTTGGATTTTTATATTTTATCTCATTTAGACTAAAAGAATGCATTCAAGATCTTTCTGAAGTGGAAGACTTGACTTCTGCTAGCCCTGTACATAACAAAAAGAGGGCAGTTGCAACATATTACATATTTATGTAATAAATTTTTGAGAAATAATTTGCTGGAACACTATTTTTTTATTTTAAAAAAACGAAAATGTACTTTCGTTTTAAACATTTTTGATATCATTCTTTACTTTACTAAATTTAAATCTGATACTATTCACAATAAAAAAAGACGACACAAGAGATTTTGTCTGGATGGGGCACATTAAAATTATTAATAGTAGTCAAATACACAAAAAAATGCTATCTTAATCGAACTTCCAGTCAGAATTATCATAACAGGGCAGCATTTTACACTTGATTCATTGTTTTGCCTTTTTTTTCACTTGATCACGTCAGCCATTCTGTTTCTTATTGAACGAATTTTGCACCTCACAATTTACAAAACAGAAAGCCAGCGTAACAATCCTTTAATAATAAAAGAAAACATCTAAAGTTTTGAAATGCATTGAACCATTAATAAGTAAGAAACTTACCTAACCTATAAATATTATTTTATAAAAATCTTTAAATTCATGTCTCCTTCTCATTTCTGTATTTAATGACAAATGAATAAGTTTATCTACTTATCAGCTCCGATCCAAGTTTTAACAACTGAAAATACGTTCTCTTTAGAGAAAATGAATCTAAAATAATTGATATAGTTACGAAATTTCCCCGGGTTCGTTTGGATAGTGGAAGTTATATGGTGTGGAGAAAGCTCAATCAGCAGGCAGAAGTAGAATAAAAACAACGACGTTTATTTACACGAAGACACACAGGGCAGCACAAAAGACAACTATATACAGCACAAAAGACGATTATCTTCAACCAAGACGTGCAGCATACAACAAAAATCTACTGTAGACAGTAGCGCACAGCTTAGTTCAGCACTAGCTCGACTCCGTCGCTGCTCCGGTAATCCCTGGAAGACCAGTTCTTCACCGTCGATTTCGACTACTCTACTCTGTCGCTTCCGACTACTACCCTCGACTGGCAGCTGCAGACCCTTTTATAGGTCTCAGGAGGCGGGGCTAGAAACCTCTCAACCAATCAGGAACGTTCGAGGCGTATCTCGGTTCCTACTGGACGGATCGGGAAAATTCTCGATGTTTCGGGTATTATCTATTTTGGCGCCAAAGTCGCCAAATTGGTCGCCAAGTCGCCAAATGGTCGCCAAGTTTGTCGCTAAGCTCTGTTACCCCCGACGCGACCATACTCCGTCCAATACAGATGACTGTAAAACATTCTTTCCAATGATTGAACCAACTATGCTGGGAAGCAGCATTACGGATTCGTAACAATATATAACGACAACAACAACCACAAAAAAGAAATGGTCATCCCAAAATTTTATCGCATACTCTTTGATCATTGTCACCCACGCATCCCATAAAATGTTGGGCTTTGAGTAAGTTCGTGAATGCTTTGCATGACTTCAGTGAGCAATAGTTTCTAAATGTTGGTTTTTCGTGTAATTTTGTCATTTTTATGAAATCTGTCTTTGATTCTTGGCAATGAATAGCTGATATGTACAGAAAATCTAATTTGTATTTAAGAAATGTCTAAAATACCATACAGAACTATACCTGCAGCCACAAAATCATATACAAAATTTAGTATGTTTGAGCCATTACGTTTATGAATGATCACTTTTACATGCTTGGGAAAAGGCTAACAGACAAAAAAAAAAAAAAAAAAAAAAAATCAACCCTTTAACGAATTTGATAGATGCCTATACTTTAGATGTTAATTTTACAGTTATCGAGTTCCCTCGCATTCAAACAGCTAAACAGGGAAACTTCCTCTAAATGGCGTTAAATCAGAATCTACGAATTTGGTGTAAAAATTATATTCCAAATTTCATCTCTTTAGCTCAAAGCCTATTTGAATGATCATATTCACAGATAGTCAAACATAATGCCAAAAATGTGTTTTTCGAAATTTGGAGGAACTAAAATGTACAGATTCGGCAAAGTTTCAGGTTGACGATTACCATATTTTTCTAAACTTCGTATATGAGAAAGTAGAAAGAAACATTTTAAATAATATCTAGTGTGGTAGAAGTCATGAGAATGTTATCGAAAAAGTATTCAAAAGCAAAACTAAAGAAAAAAAATATTTAAGATAATCAAGTATAAAAGACAGGCGGAAAATTGATTTATAATTAATGAAATCAGAGAAAAAGGAAGGAAAGAATGTCGGTTTCTGAATTATAGTTAGAATGGTTAAACTTTGCAGCTCCAAAATGTTTTATTTTTTCTTCTATTTTCATATCGTTTTGTCATGCGCATTAATAGAACCTGAGTTGCAGTCGAAAAATCATTCTGACAGCTCTTTCGATGTTATAATATATGAATTTTTTTTAACAATCAAACTACAGATATCGTTAAAAATCATTTTTACCTTTACATCCATAAGATCATCAAAAAAATATGCAAGGAGGCGTTGGTAAAGTTTATAAAAAAAATGACCAAACACATTCTTGAAAGAATCGGAAAAGGTACAAGTGTATATTTACAAAAAACAAAGTTCACGCTTGACAGGCTATTAAAAAAAAGTTAACAAAAATTTTTGAGAAAGGAACCTTAACATAGATATTCCGTTTTAGAGAAATAATTTTTTTAAAAATAATAAAAATATGATGCTATTGAGTCAGTAATAATTTTGAATATAAAGTCTACTGCGTATGCAGGCGGAAATTTTATTATTTAGTCTTTTTCCAAACATGTATTCCATCATTCTGTTTGATATCATTGCAGACATTAAAAAATCTAGTTGCCTTTGGCGACCAGCCTGTTCCTTCAGATTATTAATTTTGACAATAAACAAACAAAATAAAATGCATTTTTTTAAAAAAAAAAGTTCCACCGCGCTTTTTGATGCAACTGAACGATGTGAATTTACTTGAATCACAGATTACATGAGATGCGCATTAATAGAATCTGAATTGCAGTCGAAAAATCATTCTGAAAGCTCTTTCGACGTTATAATATATGATTTTTTTAACACGCATATGTGAAAATAAAAGCGAAAATTCTGCTTCAGAAGTAATGTCCAACAAAGACATTTTTTTAAAAAATCTTTATTTTAACACTGGCAAAAGAATGCAGTTGAATGTTTCAGTGGATAAGTTTGAATTTCAAATATATAAATTTTAAGACAATGCAAAACTATTATTGTGAGATGATATTTTTAGAACATATGAACATCAGCTTCCACAGGCCAAGTCATAACAATTATCCATACAGCGACGGCGAAACCTATTTCTGCGCTCGATTAAATTTTGTCTGAAGCTTGTTTTTATTATCACATATTTCTTCCTCCGACTGAATGGGGTTTTTAGTAATATGGCAAATCCACACCCAAGAATTTCTAATAATACTTTGCAGCTCCATTAATTAGTTAAACGAAGTGTTGGATTAAATGCAGCTGTAAAAGCGTTCAGTTAAATAATCTAAAACGTTTGTATGAGCTTTGTTAACATTTGACTGTTGCCATTACTCAATAAATAATGAAAGCGATTTCTCATTACATATTGTGTATATACATTAGCGTTTTATATAAGGGTCGTCCAAATGAATGTGTCACTGCAGTCGTTTTGATAAATGGTTTAATGATATTAATAAAATTAATATACAAAGGTGTAAAGTCATACAGTTTAACATATAGGCTAAATAAAGTTAACTTGCAGATTGAAAAAAGTGTCCCAGCGGTCCACGATAATGGATCTCCTGTGTAATGTAGCTCCGGTGTTGGTTGCAGAACCAATTTTCAACGACAACTTTTCCCTTATTATCGTCAGCAAATCGCCGTTTATCTTGAGTGGACCGAAGACTTGATAGTCACACGGCGAGAGGTTCGGGATGTAAGAGAGATGTTCGAGAACCTCCCAGTTAACAATATTTGGCATGCCACAACCACATGTAGTCGAGCATTATTATGCAAGAGGATAACCCGACGTGGCATGCGTGACAGCATGCCACGTCGGTTGTTCTTGATATTCTTTTTCTGTTCATGCGATGTTGCACAGTACGTGGCAACATTGCCCGTAGATAGACATTCCGACAGTAGTGGGACACACACATTTACCTAACTTTACTAGATCTAGTTGCCTTCTTTGACCGTGGAGATGAAGTGTGTTGCCGTTTCATGTTCATGCGTTTGATGTCTGGATCAATGTTTCACCATGCCGCAGTGATCTTTGAAAGGAACTGGCTCCCCATTCCGTAGTACCGAAAAAGGTGCTGAATGGAAACAGGTATGCGATGAATCTTCTGTTCCTCCGCACTCATCGCGCGAAAACCTTTCTTACTGCAACCTTTCTTTCAGCATTACGTGAATACTTCCTTTGCTCATAGATATGTCCTCCGCTAAACCTCGAGTGGTAAATCCCCAATTAATTCTCACGAGAAGGTCCACATCTGAACTGCTTCCTTGGTGATAATCACATGCGTGTTTGACCTGTCGTCCATACTGCTTCTTTCACTACGAAAATATCTACAACATCGGGTTTTTTTTTTCGATCTATGACACATACACTCCATGCAGCCACATACATTTTATATTCGACAATACATTTCACTAGAGCTCACATTTTTCGCTAAAATTACCGTTTGTAGACATCAATGATGCGACGTACCTTTTAACGTAGTCCTACGCTTTCACACACGCATCTGGCTGGATCTGACGGTATCGCATGCATTCTCAGCACTCTTTTAAGGGTCATGCGCAATCATCTTTCTCTTTAAATGACGAAGTTATTACAGCAGTGCCACTTTCATTTGGGGTATCCTTATAGAGATATATATTTATTTTCTTTTTAACTTCATGAAGGTAACAATTCTGTACTTTGTTGTTGGTAGTTGGAGAAATGAAATCGGAATATTTAAACTTATCAATAGAATATCTTGAATAATTTTTTTTTGTTTTTTTGCGTGTAGCCATCAGTCAAAACTAAAAGGATATTTTCAAGGACGTAAGCCTATAAAATCTTTTTTTTATTGTTTTACAGATTAAAAACAAATAATAATTTATAAATTTAGCAGTGAAAAAAAGCATGTAAGATTTATTTAGGATTAGTAAGAGATTCGACAAAATACCACTATAATGCATGAAAGTCAATTTAGGTATCTGATGTCAACGTTGCCTCAAAAAAGACAATATCTATTTCGAGGTATCTGTACACACGAAAAAAATCAAATTTTTTGCTATTAAATATTGATTATGAATTTCCACTTTGCTTCTACTTTTTCCTATTCGACTGATCCGCCTGTTTCAAATTTGATATTATTTTTTCTATCTGGTATGTGCAAAGCACAATTCATTGATGGTTTGAGTGAAAGCTCAGAATAGATGAATGCGTTCGACAGTTGCATTCATACTCATTTAGTTGTGCTTTCATCTAATTGGGAAAACATTATTTTTTAAAAACTGATCGTAGATGATAACATGAAGAGGAAACTTTCAGTTCTAAGATCTCCATTCGAAGATAGATCTCATGTTTTAGTAAATCTTTAAAATTTTTAAAAAGATGGCAAAACATGATTGTCACACCACCATGCACCATCTTTCCGGCTTACAGCCAACTGCACTTTACGACCACACACAAAGAAAATAGTAGACAAAGAAAGACAACAGCATGTTTAGGATCAAAAAATTGTCGCAACTAACACATGATCAAGATAAAAAATTCACTTCAATCCTAAAAACTAGGTTGGAAGAAGAGATTTAAAAAAAATGACAACATATGAATGATTTCATATGAATGACAACATATGAATTTCCTGACGAAGTTAAGGACAATGAATAATATGAGAAAAAAATCGAGGACAATGGGCAAGGGAAAAGAAATCCTGTGTGTGACAGATGTGCTCGGTTTCAATCCACAATTACTGAGAGGCGACATTTATGCCAAGAGGCGTCACCACTTGCAAATAACGGGAAAAAGGCATCCGGAGGATTTCCCACATGGGGGAGCGCGAAATTAATTCAATTT